>JAABKJ010003004.1:0-26758 GCA_011634705.1 Andricus grossulariae
CAAGATCCACAAGTATAGCGAGCTAAGGCATGAAGTAAAGACAATATGGAAGAATGTGAAACATGCATCTATTCATCCTATTGTGATTTCGGCTACAGGCAATCTGCACGCAAGATGCACTGAACATCTTGAACATTTAGGAGTCAGTAGGGTACTGACAGCAACTCAAAAGGCGGTTTTATTAAACACTTGTCGCATTGTAAGAAATTGACGGACCATCAGGAAACAAGCGACTGACAGCCTATAGAGTGATACATGGTAGCTCTAAGAAAGCATCCAGAGGCGATTGCTGTCACCTCCAACACTCAAGGCCGCTGTGTAAGCATAGCAGCGGTAAAAGACCACCTGCAAACTACACCATGATCCTAATTTTGTATCTAAAACATCATCGCAAATGATTTCATACATCGTATTAATTAAACTATCTATATTTTCAAATCGCATCAGTCACTTGACTTAGTCCGTGACTACGATGGTAAACCGGGTTTTTCTTAACCCAAGAACAAGTTTGAAAAAAAAACACAATAATATTGAATTTTCAAAAGACTCTCCATTAAAATGTATGGGTTTCGGTGTTACTCTTAGTCACTTTCCTCTTTGTTCTCTGTCTGATTGGCATGGGAAACCCTGTCAGTAGCCAACATAGCCGTCAAATTCATGAGAAGAAAGCTCAAGCCCTACCGTGACGACAACGCGAGAAGATCTGCGGTAGGGGAAGCAAACAAGGTTCAGGAAGCAAGCGACTAACAACCTATAGAGTGATAAATGGTAGCTTTAAGAAAGCATCCAAAGGCGACTTCTGTCACCTCCAACACTCGCGGCCGCTGTGTAAGCATAGCAGCGGTAAAAGACCACCTGCAAACTACACCATTCTCCTAATTTTGTATCTAAAACATCATCGCAAATTATTTCATACATCGTATTAATTGAACTATCTACATTCTAATCGCATCAGTCACTTGACTTAGTCCGTGGCGATGATGGAAAACCGGGTTATTCTTACCCGAGAACAAGTTTGAAAAAAAAAATAATGTACTCAGTTGGCTCAATTGGAATTTGGTCAATTGGCTCAACTGGTTAGACGCTCAGACTTCACATTAGAGGTCTGGGGTTTGATCCCTGAGCCGGTACCTCTTGAGATTTTTCTATGTACCTTTACCGAGGTTCTGGTGGTTCGGAACCCACCTTAAGCTGTAGGTCCCCCCATCATGCACTTGACTGCAACCCAGATCGTGAATGATGGGGTGAACACCAGGCTTTGCCCAATATGTCAAGGCCCACGCTCTTATCAGATCGCTTGATTGCATTGTAATAATACGTCCGTGATTGATAATATATACCGGGCAGCCCCGTGCATACTACTCGAAAAAAAAATTAAATCCAACTCTAACCAAAAATGCCTTTGACATATTGGTCTGTAACAATCTTAAGCCTGAGACATTAATTTTATAATGTACCAATCCATAGAATTCAAAGGATTTCAACAATTTTTCAAATGAATAAGAGAAGGGACTTATGAAATTTTCAAAAGGATCCATATGATTTCAAAGAATTGCAATGATTTCCAGCGATTCCATATGATTTCAATAAAGGAGTACACCATATTTCAAAGATGATTTAACTGCTCGACTATATATTTATTGGACGTATGTAATATTACATGATGACAAATAAATAAAGCAAATAATAATATGACGTGTCTAATAGTATAAAAAGTCATCTTCAATAGCAAAAATCTCTCGAAAAAGCCTTGAGTAATTAATGGACGCTCTCTAAGCTTTCAAAATTACAATTGATTTTCTTGCGGAGGCGCTCGCTTACATTAACCTAGCACTACCACTTTTCCTAAAATCACAAAATAATAAAAATTCAATTCCACCAGAATTTTGGGCCTTTTTTGGGCTCTTGAATTTCGCAAAAGAACATTTTTCCAAAACGAACCTCACATTCCAAAATCAATCCCCTTAAAAAAATTGGAAATTTGCTCCTTGAAAATACCCACTCCGATTTTTGGGCTCCAATCCTTAACGCTAAATTTCCAGGAGAACCAAAATCAGAGACTCTGTTCACACTGTAAAATTCGCAAAAAGATCATTTTTTGACAAAATCATATCTACGTGGTATAAGGGGCTTGATTTTTAACGTTAAGGGTTGGAGCCCAAAAATCGGCATTGGTATTTTCGAGGAGCCCAAAAATCAGAGATTCTATCCAAACTGTAATATTCTCAAAAAGTACAAGGGGGTTGATTTTTAATGTTGAGGGTTAAAGCCCAAAAATCGGCGTTGGTATTTTCGAGGAGCCCAAACATCAGAGACGCTATCGACACTGTAAAATTATCAAAAAGATTATTTTTTGACAAAGTCATATCTATGCGGTAGAAGAGGGTTGATTTTTAACGTTAAGAATTGGATCCCAAAAATCAGCGTTGGCATTAACGAGAAGCCCAAAAATTAGAGACTCAATCCACGCTGTAAAATTCTCAAAAAGATTATTATTTGACAAAGTATTATCTACGTGGTATAGGGGGTTGATTTTTAACGTTAAGTGTTGGAGGCCAAAAATCGAAGATGAAATTTTCGAGGTGCACAAAAATCAGAGACTCTATCCACACTGTAAAATTCTCAAGCAAATTATTTTGCGACAAAGTCATATCTACGTGGTAGAAGGGGGTTGATTTTTAACGATGAGGGTTGGAGCCCAAGAATCAGAGTTGGAATTTTCGAGGAGTCAAAAAATCAGAGACCCAATCTACGCTACGAAATTCTCAAAAAGGTTATTTTTTGACAAAGTCATATCTACGTGGTATAAGGGGTTGATTATAAAGTTTAAGGGTTGACGCCCAAGAATCAGAGTTGGTATCTTTGAGGAGCCCAAATATCAGAAACTCTATCCACAGTGTAAGGTTCTCAAAAAGATTATTTTTGGACAAAGTCATATCTACGTGGTACAAAGGGGGTGATTTTTAAAGTTAACGGTTGGAGGCCGAAAATCGGAGTTGGTATTTTCAAAAAGCCTAAAAATCAGAAACTCAATCCACTCTGTAAAATTCTCAAAAAGATTATTTTTTGACAAAGTCATATCTACGTGGTACAAGGGGGTTGATTCTTAACATTAAGGGTTAAAGCTCAAAAATCGGAGTTAGTATTGCCGAATAGCCCAAAAATCAGAGACTCAATCTACGCTGTAAAATTCTCAAAGAAATGACTTTTTGACAAAGTCATATCTATGTGGTATAAGGGGGTTGATTTTGAACGTTAAGGGTTGGAACCCAAAAATCAGAGTTGGTATCTTCGAGGTGCCCAAATATGGGAAACTCTATCCACATGGTAAGATTCTCAAAAAGATTATTTTTTGACAAAGTTATACCTACGTGGTACAAGGGGGTTGATTTTTAACGTTAAGGGTTGAAGCAAAAAAATCTGATTTGGTATTTTCGCGGAGCCAAAAAATCAGAGACTCAATCCACGCTACGAATTTCTCAAAAAGGTTATTTTTTGACAAACTCATATCTACGTGATATAAGGGGTCGATTTTTAACGTTAAGGATTGGAGCCCAAGAGTTAGAGTTGGTATTTTTGAGGAGTCGAAATATCAGACACTCTATACACACTGTAAAATTCTCTAAAATATTATTTTCTGACAAAGTCATACCTACGTGGTACAACGGGGTTGATTTTTAACTTTAAGGGTTGGAGGCCAAAATCAGATTTGACATTTTCAAAGAGTCAAAAATTAGAGACTCAATCCACGCTGTAAAATTCTCGAAAAGATTATTTTTCGACAAAGTCATATCTACGTGGTACAAAGGGGGTGATTTTTAACGTTAAGGGTTGGAGGCCAAAAATCAGAGTTGGTATTTCCGAGGAACCCAAAAATCAGGGACTCAATCCACGCTGGAAAATTCTCAAAAAGATTATTTGTTGGCAAAGTCATATCTACGTGGTACAAGGGGGTTGATTTTTTACGTGAAGGAATGGAGCTCAAGAATCAGAGTTGGTATTTCCAAGGAGTCCAAAAATCAGAGAATTCATCCACACTGTAAGATTCTCAAAAAGGTTATTTTATGATAAAGTCTTATCTTCGTGGTACAAGGGGGGTGATTTTTAACGCTAAGGGTTCGAGATCAATGATCGAAGTCGGTATTTTCGAGGAGCCCAAAAATCATGGACTCAATCCACACTGTAATATTCTCAAAAATATTATTTTTTGACAAAGTCATACCTACATGGTACAAGGGGGTTGATTTTTAATGTTAAGAGATAAAGCGCAAAAATCGGAGTTGGTATTTCCGGGGAGCCCACATACAAGAGACTCTATCCAGACTGTAAGATTCTAAAAAAAATTATTTTTTGACAAAGTCATTTACGTGGGTGAGGGGGTTGATTTTCAACGTTAAGGGTAAAAGGGCAAAAATCGAAGCTGATACTTTCGAGAAGCCCAAACATCAGAGACTCTATCCTCACTGTAAAATTCTCCAAAAGATTATTTTTTGAGAAAGTCATATCTAGGTGGTACAAGGGGGTTGATATTTAACGTTAAGGGTTGGAGCCCGAAAATCGGAGTTGATATTTCCGGAATGCTAAAAAATCAAAGACTCTATCCACACTGTAAAATTCTCAAAAAGATTATTTTTTCACAAACTCATATCAACGTGGTACAAGGGGGTTGATATTTAACGTTAGAGGCTGAAGGCCAAAAATCGAAGCTAATATTTTCGAGAACCCCAAATATCAGAAACTTTATCCCCACTGTAAAATTCTCGAGAAGATTATTTTTTGAGAAAGTCATATCTACGTGGTATAGGGGGGTTGATTTTTAACGGTAATGGTTGGATCCCAAAAATCGGCGTTGATATTCTTGAGATGCCCAAACATCACAGACTCAATTCACCCTGTAAAATTCACGAAAAGATTATTTTTTGACAAAGCCATATCCACGTGGTACAGGGGGGTTGATTATTAACGTAAAGTGTTGAAGCCCAATAATCGGAGTTGGTATCTTCGAGAAGCACAAAAATAAGAGGCTCAATCAACGCTGTAAAATTCTTAAAAGGGTTATTTTTTGACAAAGTCATATCCACGTGGTACAAGGGGGTTGATTTCTAACATTAATGGTTGGATCCCAAAAATCGGAGTTGGTATTTTCGAGAAGCCCAAAAATCAGAGACTCTATCCACACTGCAAAATTCTCAAAAAGATTATTTTTTGACAAAGTCATATCTACGTGGTACAAGGTGTTTGATTTTTACCGTTAAGGGTTGCAGCCCAAGAATCAAAGTTGTTGTTTTCGAGGAGGCGAAACTCCAGAGACTCTATCCACACTGTAAGATTCTCAAAAAGGTTATTTTATGATAAAGTCTTATCTTTGTGGTACAAGGGGGGTGATTTTTAACGCTAAGGGTTCGAGACCAATGAGTTAAGTTGGTACTTTCGAGGAGCCCAAAAATCATGGACTGAATCCATACTGTAATATTCTCAAAAATATTATTTTGTGACAAAGTCATACCTACGTGGTACAAGGGGGTTGATGTTTAACGTTGAGCGTTGAAGCCCAATAATCGGAGTTGGTATTATCGAGAAGCCCCAAAATGAGAGGCTCAATCCACGCTGCAAAATTCTCAGAAAGACCATTTTTTGACAAAGTCATATCCACGTGGTACATGTGGGTTGATTTTGAACGTTAAGGGTTGGCGGCCAAAAATCGGAGTTGGTATTTTCGCGGAGCCCAAAAATCAGAGAGTCAATCCACGCTGTAAAATTCTCAAAAAGATTATCTTTTAACAAAGTCATATCTACGTGGTAGAAGGGGGTTGATTTTTAATGTTAACGGTTGGAGCCCAGGAATAAGAGTTGGTATTTTCTGGGAGCCCACATATCAGAGACCCTATCCACACTGTAATATTCTCAAAAAGATTATTTTTGGACAAAGTCATAACTTCGTGGTACCAGGGGGTTGATCTTTAACTTTAAGGGTTGGAGGCCAAAAATCGGAGTTGATATTTTCGAGGATCCCAAATATCAGAGACTCTTTTTATACTGTAAAATTTTGCAAAAGATTATTTCTCGACAAAGTCATATCTACGTGGTACAAGGGTGGTGATTTGTAACGCTAAGGGTTGGAGGCCAAAAATCGGAGCTGATATTTTCGATGAGCCCAAAAATCAGAAGCTCAATCCACGCTGTAAAATTCTCAAAAAGATTACCTTTTGACAAAGTCATATCTACGTGGTAGAAGGGGGATGATATGTAACGTTAAGGGTTGCAAGCCGAAAATCGAAGCTGATATATTCGAGAAGCTCAATCATCAGAGACTCTATCCTCACTGAAAATTCTTGAAAAGATTATTTTTTGAGAAAGTCATATCTACGTAGTATAGGGGGGTTTATTTCTAATGTTAATGGTTGGCTCCCAAAAATCGGAGTTGGTATTTTCGAGGAGCCCCAAATCAGAGACACAATCCACGCTGTACAATTCTCAAAAAGGTTATTTTTTGACAAAGTCATATCCACGTTGGCTAGGGGGTTGATTTTTAACGTTAAGGGTTGGAGGGCAAAAATCGGTGCTGATATTCTCGAGGAGCCCAAGCATCAGAGACTCTATTGCCACTGTAAAATTCTCAAAAAGATTATTTTTTGACAAAGTCACATCCACGTGGGTGAGGGGTTGATTTTCAACGTCAAGAGTTGGAGGGCGAAAATCGGAGCTGATATTTTCGAGGAGCCCAAACATCAGAGACTCTATCGCTACTGTCAAATTCTCAAGAAGGTTATTTTTTGAGAAAGTCATATCTACGTCGTACCAGAGGTTGATTTCTAACGTTAATGGATGGATCCCAAAAATCGGAGTTGATATTTTCCAGGAGCCCAAAAATCAGAGGCTCAATCCACGTTGTAAGATTCTCAAAAAGGTTATCTTTTGACAAATTCATATCTACGTAAAACAAGGGGGTTGATATTTAGCGTTAAGGGTTGGAGGCCGAAAATCGGAGCTGATATTTCCGAGAAGCCCAAACATCAGAGACTGTATTTCCACTATAAAATTCTCGAAAAGATTATTTTTTGGGGAAACTCATATCCACGTGGTACAAGGGGGTTGATTTTTAACGTTAAGCGTTGAAGCCCAATAATTGAAGTTGGTATATTCGAGAAGCCCAAAAATAAGAGGGTCAATCCACGCTGTAAAATTCTCAAAACGGTTATTTTTTGACAAAGTCATATCCGCGTGGCATAGGGGTTGATTTTTGACGTTAAGAGTTGGAGACAAAAAATCGGACCTGATATTTTCTAGAAGCCCAAACATCAGATACTCTATGCCCACTGTAAATTTTCAAAAAGATTATCTTTTGACAAATTCATATCCACGTGGTACAAGGGGGATGATATTTAACGTTAAGGGATGGAGGCCGAAAATCAGAGCTAATATTTTCAAGGATCCCAAACATCAGACACTCTATGCCCACTGTAAAATTTACAAACAGATTATCTTTTGACAAAGTCATATCTACGTGGTACGTGGGGGTTGATGTTTAATGTTGAGGGTTGGAGCCCAAAAATCAGAGACACAATTTACGCTGTACAATTCTCAAGAAGTTTTTTTTTGACAAAGTCATATCCACGTGGTACAAGGGGGTTGATGTTTAACGTTGAGCGTTGAAGTCCAATAATCGGAGTTGGTATTATCGAGAAGCCCCAAAATGAGAGGCTCAATCCACGCTGCAAAATTCTCAAAAAGACTATTTTTTGACAAAGTCATATCCACGTGGTACATGGGGGTTGATTTTTAACGTAAAGTGTTGAAGCCCAATAATCGAAGTTGGTAGTTTCGAGAAGCCCAAAAATAAGAGGCTCAATCCACGCTGTAAAATTCTCCAAAAAGGTTATTTTTTGACAAAGTCATATCCGCGTGGTACAAGGAGGTGGATTTCTAACGTTAAGGGTTGCAGCATAAAAATCGGAGTTGGTATTTTCGAGAAGCCCAAAAATCAGATACTCAATCCACGCTGCAAAATTCTCAAAATGATTATTTTTTGACGAAGTCACTTCTACGTGGTACCAGGGGGTTGATTTTCAACTTTAAGGGTTGGAGGCCAAAAATCGGAGTTGATATTTTCGAGGATCCCAAACATCAGAGACTCTTTCTACACTGTAAAATTTAGAAGAAGATTATTTCTTGACAAAGTCATATCTACGTGGTACAAGGAGGGTGATTTCAACGCTAAGGTTTGGGGGCCCAAAATCGGAGCTGATATTTTCGAGGAGCCCAAAAATCATAGGCTCAATCCACGCTGTAAAATTGTCAAAAAGATTATCTTTTGACAGAGTCATATCTACGTGGTACATGGGGGTTGACTTTCAACGTTAAGTGTTGGAGGCCAAAAATCGAAGCTGATATTCTCGAGGAGCCCATGCATCAGAGACTCTATCGCCACTGCAGAATTCTCAAAAAGATTATTTTTTGACAAAGTCATATCCACGTGGTACAAGAGGGTTGATTTTTAACGTTAAGCGTTGAAGCCCAATAATCGGAGTTGGTATTTTCGAGAAGCACAAAAATTAGAGGCTCTATCCACGCTGTAAAATTCTCAAAACGGTTATTTTTTGAGAAAGCCATAACTACGTGGTACAACGGGGTTGATTTTTAACGTTAAGGGTTGGAGCCCAAGAACCAGATTTGGTATTTTCAAGGAGGCCAAATATCAGAAACTCTTTCGACACTGTAAAATTCTCAAAAAGATTATTTGTTGACAAATTCATATCTACGTGGTACAAGGAAGTTGATTTTTAACGTTAATGGTTGGCTCCCAAAAATCGAAGTTGGTATTTTCGAGGAGCCCAAATATCAGAGACTCCATCTACTCTGTAAAATTCTCAAAAAGGTTATTTTTTGAGAAAGTGATATCAACGTGGTACAAAGAGGTTGATTTTTTACGTTAAGGGTTGTGGGCCAAAAATCGGAGCTGATATTTCAGAGAAGGTCAAACATCAGAGACTCTATCCCCACTACAAAATTCTCGAAAAGATTATTTTTTGAGAAAGTCATATCCACGTGCTACAATGGGGTTGATTTTTAACGTTAGGCGTTGAAGCCTAATAATCGAAGTTGGTATTTTCGAGAAGCCCAAAAAAAGAGGGTCAATCCACGCTGTAAAATTCTCAAAACGGTTATTTTCTGACAAAGTCATATCCGCGTGGCATAGGGGTTGACTTTTGACGTTAAGGGTTGGACACCAAAAATCGGACCTGATATTTTCGAGAAGCCCAAACATCAGATACTCTATGCCCATTGTAAATTTTCAAAAAGATTATCTTTTGACAAATTCATACCCACGTGGTATAAGGGGGTTGATTTTTAATGTTAAGGGTTGGAGCCCAAAAATCAGAGTTGGTATTATCGGGGAATCCACATATCAGAGACTCAATCCACGCTGTGAAATTCTCAACAAGATTATCTTTTGACAAAGTCATATCTACGTGGTACAAGGGGGTTGATATTTAACGTTAAGGGTTGGAGACCAAAAATCGGAACTGATATTTTCTGGAACCTCAAACATCAGACACTCTATGCTCATTGTAAATTTTCAAAAAGATTATCTTTTGACAAATTCATACCTACGTGGTACAAGGGGGTTGATTTTAAACGTAAAGTGTTGAAGCCCAATAATCGAAATTGGTATTTTCGAGAAGTACAAAGATAAAGGGCTCAATCCACACTATAAAATTCTCAAAAAGGTTATTTTTTGACAATATCATATCCATGTGGCATAGGGGTTGATTTTTAATGTCAAGGGTTGGAGACCAAAAATCGGGCCTGATACTATCGACGAGCCCAAACATCAGAGACCCTATGCCCACTGTAAAATTTACAAAATATTATCTTTTGAAAAAGTCATATCTGCGTGGTACAACGGGGTTGATATTTAACGTTAAGAGTTGGAGGCTAAAAATCGAAGCTAATATTTTCGAGAACCCCCAACATCAGAAACTCTATCCCCACTGTGAAATTCTCGAGAAGATTATTTTTTGAGAAAGTCATATCTACGTGGTATAGGGGGGTTGATTTTTAACGTTAAGTGTTGAAGCCCAATAATCGGAGTTGGTATTTTCGAGAAGCCCGTAAATAAGAGGCTTAATCCAGGCTGCAAAATTCTCAAAAAGATTATTTTTGGACAAAGTCATATCCACGTGGTACAAGGGGGTTGATTTTTAACGTTAAGCGTTGGAGCCCAAGAATCAGAGTTGGTAATTTCGAGGAGCCCAAAAATCAGACACTCAATCCACGCTGCAAAATCCTAAAAAGATTATTTTTCGACAAAGTCATAACTACGTGGCATAGGGGTTGATTTTTAACGTTAATGGTTGGCTCTCAAAAATCGTATTTGGTATTTTCATGGAACCCAAAAATCGGAGATTCAATCCACGCTGTAAAATTCTCAAAAAGATTATGTTTTGACAAAGTCATATCTGCGTGATACAAGGGGGTTGATTTTCAACGTTATGGGCTGGAGGTCAAAAATCGGAGTTCGTATTTTCGAGAAGTCCAAAAATAGAAGACTCAATCCACGCTGTGAAATTCTCAAAAAGATTATTTTTTGAGAAAGTCATACCAAAGTGTTAAATGGGGGTTGATTTTTTACGTCAAGGGTTGGAGCCCAAATATCGGAGTTGGTATTTTTGAGGAGCCCAAAAATCAGAGACTCTATGCCCACTGTAAAATTTTGAAAAAGATTATCTTTTGACGAAGGCATATCTACGTGGTAGAAGGGGGTTGATGTTTAACGTTAAGGGTTGGAAGCCGAGAATCGGAGCTGATATTATCGAGAACCCCAAACATCAGAAACTGTATCCCAACTGTAAAATTCTCGAGAAAATTATTATTTGAGAAAGTCATACCTACGCGGTATACGGGGGTTAATTTTTAACGTTAAGGGTTCGAGCATAAAAATCGAAGTTGGTATTTTCGAGGAGCCAAAAAATCAGAGACTCCATCCACACTGTAAAATTCTCAAAAAGATTATTTTTCGACCAAGTCATATCTACGTGGTAAAAAGAGTTGATTTTTGACGTTAACGGTTGAAGGTTAAAAATCGGAGTTGATATTTTCGAGGATCCCAAACATCAGAGACTCTATCAACACTGTAAAATTCTCAAAAAGATTATTTGTTGACAAAGTCATATCTACGTGGTACACGGGGGTTGATTTTTAAGGTTAATTGTTGAAGCCCAATAATCGGAGTTGGTATTTTCGAGAATCCCAAAAATAAGAGGCTCAATCCACGCTGTAAAATTCTCAATAGGGTTATTTTTTGACAAAGTCATATCCACGTGGCATAGGGGTTGATTGTTAACGTTAAGGGTTGTAGACCAGGAATCGGAGTTGGTATTTTCGAGGAGCCCAAAAATCAGAGACTCAATCCACGCTGTAAAATTCTCAAAAAGACTATTTTTTGACAAACTCGTATCTACGTGCAATAAAAGGGTTAATTTTTAACGTTAAGGGTTGAAAGTTAAAAATCGGGGTTGATATTTTCGAGGAGCCTAAGCATCAGAGACTCTATCCACACTGCAGAATTCTCAAAAAGATTATTTTTTGTCAATCTCATCTCTACATGGTATAGGGGGTTGATTTCTAACGTTAAGTGTTGGAGGTTAAAAATCGGAGTTGATATTTTCGAGGATGCTAAAAATCAGAAACTCTATCCACACTGTAAAATTCTCAAATAGATTATTTTTGGATAAAGTCATATCTACGTGGTACAATGGCGTTGATTTTTAACGTTAAAGGTTGAAGCCCAAAAATCAGAGTTGTTATTTTCAAGGAGCCCAAGTATCAGAGACTCTATTCACACTGTAAGATTCTCAGAAAGATTATTTTTTGACAATGTCATATCTACGTAGTACAAGGGGAATGATTTTTAACTTTAAGGGCTGGAGCCCAAAAATCGGAGTTTTTATTTTCGAGGAGCCCAAATATCAGAGACTCTATCCACACCGTAAAATTCTCAAACAGATTAATTTTTGACAAAATCATATCTAAGTGGTACACGGGGGTTGATTTTTCACGTTAAGGGTTAAAGCCCAAAAACCAGAGTTGGTAATTTCGAGGAGCCCAAGAATCAGAGGCCCAATCCACGATGTTAAATTCTCCAAAAGATTATCTTATGACAAAGTCATATCTACGTGGTACAAAGGGGTTGATTTTTAATTTTAAGGGCTAGAGCCCAGAAATCGGAGTTAGTATTTTTGAGGAGCCCAAATATCAAAAATTCTATCCACACAGGAAATTTCTAAAACAGATTATTTTTTGACAATGTCATACCTAAGTGGTACAGGGGGGTTGATTTTTAACGTTAAGGGTTGAAGCCCAAAAATCGGAGTTGATATTTTCGAAGAGTTCAAAAATCATAAGCCCAATCCACGCTGTGAAATTCTCAAAAAGATTATCTTTTGACAAAGTCATATCTACGTGATACAAGGGGGTTGATTTTTAACTTCATGGGTTGGAGCCCAAAAATTGGCTTTGGTATTTTCGAGGAGCCCAAAAATCAGAGACTCAATCCACGCTGTAAAATTCTCAAAAAGATTATTTTATGACAAAGTCATATCTACGTGGTACAAAGGGGTTGATTTTTCATGTTAAGGGCTAGAGCCCAGAAATCAGAGTTAGTATTTTTGAGGAGCCCAAATATCAAAAACTCTATCCACACAGTAGATTTCTCAAAAAGATTATTTTTTGATAAAGTCATATCTACGTGATACATGGGGGTTGATTTTTAACTTTAAGGGTTGGAGGCCCTGAATCAGAGTTGGCATTTTCAAGGAGCCCATGTATCAGAGTCTCTATTCACACTGTAAGATTCTCAAAAAGATTATTTTTTGACAAAGTCATACCTACGTGGTACAAGGGGGTTGTTTTTAATGTTAAAGGCTGGAACCAAAAATCGGAGTTGCTATTTTCGATGAGCCCAAATATCAGAGACGCTATCCACACTGTAAAATTCTCGAAAAGATTATTTTTTGACAAAGTCATATCTACATGGTATAGGGGGTAGATTTCTAACGTTAGGTGTTGGAGGTTAGGAATCGGAGTTGATATTTTCGAGGAGCCAAAACATCAGAGACTCTATCCACAATGTTAAAGTTAAAATAGATTATTATTTTGTCAGGAAGTCATATCTACGTGGTACAAGGGGGTTGATATTAACCGTTAAGGGTTGGACGCCGAAAATCGGAGATGATATTTTCGAGAAGCCCAAACATCAGGGACTTTGGCCCCACTGTAAAATTGTCGAAGAGATTATTTTTTGAGAAAGTCATATCCACGTGGTACAAGGGGGTTGATTTTTAATGTTAAGGGCTAGAGCCCAGAAATCGGGGTTAGTATTTTTGAGGAGCCCAAATATCAAAAACTCTATCCACACTGTAAAATTCTCAAAAAGATTATTTTTTGACAAAGTCATACCTAAGTTGTACAGGGGTGTTGATTTTTAACGTTAAAGATTGGAGCCCACAAATCGAGGTTGGTATTTTCGAAGAGCTTAAATATCAGAGGCTCTATCCACACTGTAAAATTCTCAAAAAGATTATTTTTTGACAAAGTCATACCTAAGTTGTAAAAGGGGGTTGATTTTCAATGATAAGGGATGGAGCCCAAAAATCAGAGTTGGTATCTTTGAGGAGCCCAAATATCAGAGACTCTATAAACAATGTTAAAGCTAAAATAGATCATTATTTTTTCAGGAAGTCATATCTACGTGGTACAAGGGGATTGATATTTACCGTTAAGGGTTGGAGGCCGAAAATCGGAGATGATATTTTCGAGAAGCCCAAACATCAGGGACTCTGGCCCCACTGTAAAATTCTCGAAAAGATTATTTTTTGAGAAAGTCATATCTACGTGGTACATGGGGGTTGATTTTTAATGTTAATGATTGGAGGTCAAAAAGCGGAGTAGATATTTTCGAGGATCCTAAACATCAGAGACTCTATCCGAACTGTAAAATTCTCAAAAAGATAATTTTTTGACAAATTCATACCTAAGTTGTAAAAGGGGGTTGATTTTCAACGTTAAGGGTTGGAGCCCGAAAATCGCAGTTGATATTTTCGAGGAGCAAAAACATCAGAGACTCAATCCACGCTGCAAAATTCTCAAAAGGATTATATTTTGACAAAGTCATATCTACGTGGTACAAGAGGGTCGATTTTTTATTTGAAGGGTTGGAGGCCAAAAATCGGAGCTAATATTTTCGAGGAACCCAAACATCAGAGACTCTATCCACGCTGTAAAATTCTCAAAAAGATTATTTTTTGACAAAGTCATATCTACTTGGTAGCGAGGTTTGATATTCAACGTTAAGGGTTGAAAGTTAAAAATCGTGGTTGATATTTTCGAGGAGCCTGAGCATCAAAGACTGTATCCACAATGCCAAATTCTCAAAAAGATTATTTTTTGATAAACTCATATCTACGTGATACATATGGGTTGATTTTTAACGTGAAGGGTCGGAGCCCAAAAATCAGAGTTGGTTTTTTCGAGGATCCCAAACATCAGAGACTCAATCCACACTGTGAAATTCTCAAACAGATTATTTTTTGACAAAATCATATCTACGTGGTACAAAGGGGTTGATTTTTAACGTTAAGGGTTGGAGGCCCAGAATCAGAATTGGTATTTTCGCGGATCCCAAACATCAGAGACTCTATCAACACTGTAAAATTCTCAAAAGATTATTTTTTGACCATCTCTCCTCTACATGGTATAGGGGGTTGATTTCTAACGTTAAGGTTTAGAGGTTTAAAATCGAAGTTGATATTTTCGAGGATGCCAAAAATCATAAACTCTATCCACACTGTAAAATTCTTAAATATATTATTTTTTTATAAAGTCATATCTACGTGGTACATGGGGGTTGATTTTTAACTTTAAGGGTTGGAGGCCCAGAAGCAGTGTTGGTATTTTCGAGGATCCCGAACATCAGAAACTCCATCCACACCGTAAAATTCTCAATAAGATTATTTTTTGACCAAGTCATATCTACGTGGTACAAGGGGGTTGATTTTTAACGTTAAGGGTTGGCTCCCAAAAATCAGAGTTAGTATTTTCGAGGAGCTCAAAAATCAGCGACTCAATCCACGCTGTAAAATTCTCAAAAAGACTATTTTTAGACTAAGTCATATCCACGTGGTACAATGGGGTTGATTTGTAACGTTAAGTGTTGAAGCCCAATAATAGAAGTTGGTATTTTCGATGAGCCCAAATATCAGAGACTCTATCCACAGTGTAAAATTCTCAAAAAGATTATTTTTTGACAAAGTCATACCTACGTGGTACAAGGGGAATAATTTTTAACTTTAAGGGTTGGAGGCCAAGAATCGAAAGTGATATTTTCGAGGAGCCAAATATCAGAGACTCCATCAACAACATAAAATTCTGCAAAAGGTTATTTTTTGACAAAGTCATATCTACGTGGTACAAGGGGGTTGATTTTTAACTTTAAGGGTTGGAGGCGAAGAATCGGAGTTGATATTTTCGAGGAGCCCAAACATCAGAGAATCTATCCACATACAAAATATCTCAAAAAGATTATTTTTTGACAAAGTCATATCTACATGGTATAGGGAGTTGATTTGTAACGTTAAGGGTTGAAGCCCAGAAATCGGCGTTGGTATTTTCGAGGATCCCAAACATCAGAGACACTATCGACACTGTACATTTCTCAAAAAGATTATTTTTTCACAAAGTCATATCCACGTCGTACAAGTTTGTTGATTTTTAATGTTAAGGGCTGGCGCCCAAATATCGAAGTTGGTATTTTCGAGGAGCCCAAATATCAGAGACTCTATCCACACTGTAAAATTCTCAAAAAGATTATTTTTTGACAAAGTCATACCTAAATGGTACAGGGGGATTGATTTTTAACTTTAAGGGTTGGAGGCCCAGAATCAGAGATGGTATTTTCGAGGAGCGCAAATATAAAAGTCTCTATCAACACTGTAAAATTCTCGGAAAGATTATATTTTGACAAAGTCATATCTACGTGGTACAAGAGGGTTGATTTATAACGTTAAGGGTTGGAGCCTAAAAATCGGCGTTGGTATTTTCGAGGAGCCCGAATATCAGGGACTCTATCCACACTCTAAGATTCTCAAAAAGATTATTTCTTGACAAAGTCATACCTACGTTGTACAAGTGGATTGATTTTTAACTTTAAGGGTTGGAGGCCAAGATTCGGAAATGATATTTTCATGGAGCCCAAATATCAGAGACACTATCAACTACAGATTAATTTTTGACAAAGTCATATCTACGTGGTAAAAGGGGGTTGATTTTTAACGTTAAGGGCTGGAGCCCAAATACCGTAGTTGTTATTTCCGAGGAGCCCAAATATCAGAGACTCTATCCACAATGTAAAATTCTCGAAAAGATTATTTTTTGACAAAGTCATACCTAAGTGGTACAGGGGGGTTGATTTTCAACGTTAATTGTGGGAGCCCAAAAATCGGAGTTGGTATTTTCGAGGATCCCAAGCATCAGAGACTCTATCACCACTGTAAAATTCTCGAAAAGACTATTTTTTGACAATGTCATATCTACGTGGTACACGGGGGTTGATTTTTAATATTAAGGGCGGGAGCCGAAAGATCGGAGTTAGTATTTTCGAGGAGCCTAAATACCAGAGACTCTATCCACACTGTTAAAGTTAAAATAGATTATTATTTTTTCACGAATTCATATCTACGTGGTACAAGGGGGTTGATTTTTAACTTCAAGGGATGGAGGCCCAGAATCAGAGTTGGTATTTTGGAGGAGCCCAAACATCAGAGACTCTATCAACACTGTAAAATTCTCGGAAAGGTTATTTTTTGACAAAGTCATATCTACGTGGTACAAGCGAGTTGATTTTTAATTTCAAGGCCTGAAGCCCAAAAACCGGAGTTGGTATTTTCGAGGAGCCCAAATATCAGAGACTCTACCCACACTGTAAAATTCTTGAAAAGATTTTTTTTTGACAAAGTCATACCTAAGTTGTAAAAGGGGGTTGATTTTCAACGTTAAGGGTTGGAGCCCAAAAATCGCAGTTGATATTTTCGAGGAGCCTGAGCATCAGAGACTCTATCCACATTGTAAAATTCTTAAAAAGATGCTTTTTGACAATCTCGTATCTACATGGTATAGGGGGTTGATTTTCAACGTTAAGGGTTGCAGGTTAAAAATCGGAGTTGATATTTTCGAAGATCCTAAACATCAGAGACTCTATCCGAACTGTAAAATTCTCATAAAGATTATTTTTTGACAAAGTCATACCTAAGTTGTAAAATGGGGTTGATTTTCAACGTTAAGGGTTGGAGCCCAAAAATCGCAGTTGATATTTTCGAGGAGTTGATTATTTTTTGACAAAGTCATACCTACGTTGTACAAGTGGATTGATTTTTAACTTTAAGCGTTGGAGGCCAAGATTCGGAAATGATATTTTCATGGAGCCCAAATATCAGACACTATCAACTACAGATTAATTTTTGACAAAGTCATATCTACGTGGTAAACGGGGGTTGATTTTTAACGTTAAGGGCTGGAGTTGAAAAATCCAAGTTGGTATTTTCGAGGAGCCTGAATACCAGAGACTCTATCCACACTGTTAAAGTTAAAATAGATTATTATTTTTTCACGAATTCATATCTACGTGGTACAAGGGGGTTGATTTTTATCTTCAAGGGTTGGAGGCCCAGAATCAGAGTTGGTATTTTCGAGGAGCCCAAACATCAGAGACTCTATCAACACTGTAAAATTCTCGAAAAGATTATTTTTTGACAAAGTCATATCTACGTGGTACAAGGGGGTTGATTTTTAATTTCAAGGGCTGGAGCCCAAAAAACGGAGTTGGTATTTTCGAGGAGCCCAAATATCAGAGACTCTACCCACACTGTAAAATTCTTGAAAAGATTTTTTTTGACAAAGTCATACCAAAGCGGTACAGGGGGGTTGACTTTAACGTTAATTTTGGAGCTCAAAAATCGCAGTTGGAATTTTCGAGGATCCAAAACATCAGTGACACTATCACCACTGTTAAAGTTGAAATAGATTATTATTTTTTCACAAAGTCATATCTACGTGGTACGGAGGGGTTGATTTTTAACTTCAAGGGTTGGAGGCCCAGAATCAGAGTTGGTATCTTCGTGGATCCCAAACATCAGAGACTCTATCAGCACTGTCAAATTCTCGAAAAGATTATTTTTTGACAAAGTCATATCTACGTGGTACAAGGGGGTTGATTCTTAATTTTAAGGGCTGGAGCCCAAAAATCGGAGTTGGTATGTTCGAGGAGCCCAAATATCAAAGACTCTATCCACACTGTAAAATTCTCGGAAAGAATATTTTTTGACAAAGTCAAATCTACGTGGTACATGGGGGTTGATTTTTAACGTTAAGGTTTGGATGCCAAAAATCGGAGTTGATATTTTCGAGGAGCCCAAACATCAGAGACTCTATCTACACTGTAAAATTCTCAAAAAGATTATTTTTTGACAAAGTCATACCTAAGTTGTAAAAGGGGGTTGATTTTAAACGTTGAGGGTTGGAGCCCAAAAATCGCAGTTGATATTTTCGAGGAGGCTACGCAGCAGAGACTCTATGCACACTGTAAAATTCTTATAAAGATGCTTTTTGACAATCTCGTATCTACATGGTATAGGGGGTTGATTTTTAACCTTAAGTGTTGGAGGTTAAAAATCGGAGTTGATATTTTCGAGGATCCTATACATCAGAGACTCTATCCGAACTGTAAAATTCTCAAAAAGATTATTTTTCGACAAAGTCATACCTAAGTTGTAAAAGGGGGTTGTTTTTCAACGTTAAGGGTTGGAGCCCAAAAATCACAGTTGATATTTTCGAGGAGCCAAAACATTAGAGAATCAATCCACGCTGCAAAATTCTCATAAATATCATTTTTTGACAAAGTCATATCTACGTGGTACAAGGTTGTTGATTTTTAACGTTAAGGGTTGGAGCCCGATAATCGGAGTTGATATTTTCGATGAGCCCAAACATCAGAGACTCAATCCACACTGTTAATGTTGAAATAGATTATTATTTTTTCACAAAGTCATATCTACGTGGTAGAAGGGGGTTGATTTTTAACTTTAAGGGTTGGAGGCCCAGTATCAGAGTTGGTATTTTCGAGGAGCCCAAATATCAGAGACTCTATCCACACTGTAAAATTCTCAAAAAGATCATTTTTTAACAATCTCATATCTACATGATGTAGGGGGTTGATTTTTAACGTTAATGGATGGAGCTTAAGAATCGGAGTTGCTATTTTCGAAGATGCCTAACATCATAGACTCTATCCACACCGTAAAATTCTGAAAAAGATTATTTTTTGACAAAGTCATATCTACGTGTTACAAGGGGGTTGATTTTTAACGTTGAAGGCTGTAGCCCAAGAATCGGAGTTGGTATTTTCGAGGAGCCTAAGCATCAGAGACTTTAACCACAGTGTAAAATTCTCAAAAAGATTATTTTTTGAAAAAGTCATATCTACGTGGTATAGGGGGTTGATTTTTAACGTTAAGGGTTCGAGGCCATTAGTCGGAGTTGATATTTTCGAGGATCCCAAACATCAGAGACTCTATCCACACCGTAAAATTTAAAATAGATTATTATTATTTGACGAAGTCATATCTACGTGGTACAAGGGGGTTGATTTTCAACTTAGGGGTTGGAGGCCCGGAATCAGAGTTGGTATTTTCGAGGATCCCAAACATCAGAGACTCTATCAACACTGTTAATTCTCAAAAAGATTATTTTTTGACAAAGTCATATCTACGTATTTCATCATTTTTTTAAGCTCTCAATTGGGAACGTACTCTCTAAATTTGAATTAGTAAAATATAACTGAATCTAGTTGAATTCTACTGAGTAATTATCACTTCACGCATGCGCACTATCCAAACTCATAATTATAGATTTCCTTGACATTTTGAGTCTAAATGATCCTACACAGTGGAGTAGTCCTAAAGATAAGTGGCCTGGCTGAGCTTTCATAGAAACTTTGACTTGTGATGGAAACTTAGAGAATAAGCTAGAGACGTGGCCTGTACCCTTGTGGAAGTTTCGGAATGAAATTGAGTCCGTTTGAATCCGAACAACTCCGATTCATTCCGACCGATTACGAGCGATGCGAAATCTGTTTCTGACTGATTCCGATCTTCTGGTTGAAAGCTAAATCCAGTCCGAATGATTTTGTCCGAATACGATTGATTCTTTTTGAGTCCGAATTGATGTATCAGGTTCATTCCGAATGAGTCCGCGCAAATCCGAAAGAAATTTTAATTTCGTTTGAATCCGCCTGATACCGAAATATCATTCCGAATGGCATTGAACGATTCCGTGCTTCAATCAAAATGATTCTGCACCATTATGAATAAAATTTTCATTCCGCCGGAATCCGGCGCAATATGGTAGCTCATTCCGAGTGATTCTGTTTGTTTCACTCAGAGTCCAAATGATTTCGCAGCGAAAATTTTCTTTCCGTATGAATCCATCTCATGATTTGAGCTCATTCTGAATGATTCCGTGCCATTACTCCTTCAGTCCGAATGATTCCACGCAAATCAGAATGAAAATTCCATTCCGCCTGACCCCGTGACAAGGCGCAAATTCATTCTGAATGATTCCGTGCCATTCACGACTGAGTCCGAATGATTCCGTATCGATCGGAATGAAATTCTCATTACGTTTGAATCCGTCAAATGACGCGAGTTCATTCTGAATTATTCCGTGCCATTCCGAATTTACTCCGAATGATTCCGCACTTATGAGAATGCAATGTCCATTCCGCCTAAATCCGTAAAATAACGCGAGCTCATTTCGACTGATTCCGGATCATTCCAAACTCAGTCCGAATAATTCCACACTTATTAAAATAAAACGCCCATTCCGTCTGAATCCGTCTTATGACGCGAGTACATGCCGAATGGTTCCAAGCCTGTCCGCCAACAGTCAGAATGATTCCGTTTTGATCCAAATACAATTCCCACATTGCGTTTGAAACATAAGTTGAAGGCAAAAAATTTATCCTGAATGAAACGGAATCAGTCGGCATATGCTCGAGTTACCATCGGATTGAGACGGAATAGGCATTGTATTCTGAAAAGTGCGGAATCATTTAGAGTGAATTCGAAATAGCACGGAATAAATCGGGATGAGCTTGAGTTATCTGGTGGGTATGTATGTATGTATGTATGCATGTATGTATATTTGTGTGTGTGTGTGTACATCAGTAGATGAGTAAGGCGGGTTCTAGCGCAAGATTCTAACCTTACTGAAATCGAGAAGATTCTAGCTGAAGTGGTTCGTGTCCGTGCTAAATTTTTCTATCAAAGTATCTCATGTCCGTGCTAAGCTTCTAGAATACTCTCGATGGTACTGATGACGTCATCATGCATTCCTACCTTACCGACGTTCTTGGTGACGTCATCATGCATTCCTACCTTAACGACATTGATACAAGAGGGGTACTGGACCTACCTTACCGACATATAGAACATTCCTTAATGACGTCACAGAGTGATATTGCGCAATTGTGCCAGCCAAATGCATGTAACAACAGGTTCAAGGTTATTTCTTATCTCAAGCATTTTTCGCGTAAATACTTTCGAAGTTATATTTTTCTTTGTCCTGGCAATTTCTACTGCGTGATATAGTTATTTCAAAGATGATTTATTGCTTCCTCACCGATAAAATATTTATTTAGTGCTAGCTAAATTTGATCTATTGCTTTCTCATATATAACATATTCAGCATTCTTCTAGAACATTCTTGATGACGGCGTCAAATTAAACTGCGAAATTTTTTGGCAAAAAAGTTCAAGGTTATTTTTCATGCCGCATTACATTTCGCGTTGCGAAAAAATTATATTGCAAACGTGTTGATTATAATGTAGGATCTTCCAGAACTTTGTTGCATCATATGATGCAATATCGAGCAACATTGTGCAAAAGTCTTCAGAAATTCGGTAGAGGGGGTAAGCGTCTATAAAAGAAGCTATGTGCTTCGTTTCTAGAATATTACTAATGACTTCATCAAATTATACTGCGCAATTTTTTTTGTAAACAGGTTCAGGATTATTTTTATGACGCATTACATTTTGCGATTATATTGTAGAATCTCCTAGAACTCAAGGATAAAGAGGAAGATAAACAAAATTTTAATTATAAAATATTTTGAGTCAATCGAATAGTATAGCTAAGAGAGTATCTAAAGGAATAAAGCATTTTTTATGGTAGGTTATGTGCTCAGGATTCTTATCGCTTAATTCTGGTGTCCAGTAGCGAGCTAGCGAGGACTCAAGATGAAATCCAGATGTGTTCAAAAGTTTTGATTTTAGAAAACATTTGATGTACTAACCGTCTAAGTCTGCATACATTTCATTAGACTCTGCTTTCGTTCTCAAGAGATCACTTCCTTTTACTGCTCGGAAAAGTTAGCTTTCTTAGTTGAACCGCAACGTTTGGAAATCATTCTTTTGCCATATACTGGGTCCGTCAACCTCTCGACGTGTCATATGAAATAAGATACTGCAAACAATTTCGAGACTCGAAAGAGAGATAATACAGCGTGCATTTTATTCCACGTGCCTCTTTTATTCACAGATATATGCTCGTTTTTCGTCTCCTGTGTAGAAAGGTCAATTTAGCCTATTACATGTTAAAGATTTAAAATACAATTTTTTTAAATATAAAATTAACATAATAGAATATTTCAAATTTTTCAATCATCCACTAAAGCTACGTTTTTAGCAAAAGTCTCAAAAACATTCTGAATGTTGTTTAATAATAATAATAATCTGAGGATATGCAATAATGCATAAATATTTTAATATGTGTTCGGTTTGTTGGGAGAGCTTGTTTAATTAAAACTATTGAAATACAGTTGAATTTAAGTATTTATTAAAAGGACAGTGGTGTGTTCGATAATGAATTTCAGCGAAAATTGTATGATCAATGAAAAAACATTCATATTTGAAAATTTTGAGGATATGAAAGGAAGATTATTAGCAGAGATGGCAATTCGTATATGTTTAGTGAAGAATTCCGTTTTGTGCCTACAAATGCATATATTGCTTTCCGCGAAAGAAAAAAAGGGAGAAGGAACTTATTCAAAAAATATTTTACTCCTATTATACCACACGTAGAAAATAAAAATGATGAATATACCATAGAATAGTATGAATCGAGCCAAAGCAAAGAAGTATTAAATAAGTGCTGTAACGAGTACTGTTATGTCATTTTGGAGGAGTCAAACTAACATTTATGATATCATCTCATTGGTTTCAGCATAAACGCCTATGGTTTAAATAAAGAAGAAGCAGTTTCAAGAAAATCTACGAAACACCTTCTCATGCTGAAGAAAAGAAAGGATGAATAATAATATGAGAGACGAAGAAGTTGCCATTGAAAATATCAGGTATCATTTTTCACATGAATCAAAAACTTACAATTTGTAAAATATAAAATCTGCATTTTAATAGGAAAATTAATTGCTTCAATTTTTCATAAGTAGTTTAGAAAAAAAAAACCTACATAAGAGTGATAAAGTTCTTATAGCTGTATTCAAGTGTAGGACATACATATATATTTAATCCTAAGTGCATAAAAGTGAGTAGTGAAATTAAACTCTTATTAGGGATTGTTAAAATAATAATATCGAAATAATGACAGACTTTTTAATTTAGAAAAATGAAGTTTCAACTCATAAGAAAATTATAGTAAGGCATGAAGTATGGACAAGAGAGAGAGAGAGAGAGAACCATGTGATGTAATTGACCTATAAGCTATAGATTAAATTAATTTTTATATTCTAAAAAATAAACTCATAATAAAGTGACAGCAAGGTATGAAGCATGTGTGTAGGCTAGAGAGAGAAAGTAAGTGAGTGAGTGAGTGAGCGAGTGAGTGAGCCATGTATTAAAAAATTTTAATTATAAAAAAAATAATTTGTTAACATTTGCCTCTGGAAATGCATTGAACAATGTAAAAATTTTGCACGAATCTTGAAAAATACCAACAGATTCTTAAGAGATCTTATCACATCCAGTGGATCATAGTGAGATATTTAGAATCTTATATCTATATACCTCAGATGCCAAATAAATATAATAATAAATAAATAATAAAACTATTAGCAATTAATACTTGGTTACCTCGTGATAATTTTGAATAATATTGATTCAACTATTTTGGGATGAAGAACATATAATTCAAAAGCTCTGGTTAGAATTAATGAAATAAAATCAGCTACATAAATATTATAATGGACTGTAAGGAACCTTGAAATAATCTTTCGCAATATAGAGTACAATCGAACTCAAAATATACGAGCTCCAAAGATATGAGCACTCCACAGATACGAGCGTCCCGACTCCAAAGTAGCGATCGGAATTTTTTCCCACACTATTCGAGAATGACGCGCGCACAAATGCGCGTTGCTTTAAATTCGACGGTTGTTCATTGCGAATTGCATACGCGCGCATGCGAGCAGTAGGCCTGTGTGCGTTCTCACGCATTACCCCCGAAATTTAAACGTCGCCGGAGTGGGAGCCCCTTTCACGCTAGTATCTTTGGAGTTCCCGATTCCCGAGATTCTCGTATCTTCGGAGTTCGAGTGTAATCTGCTGAAAAGATTCAATTGACTTACTTGGAACATTGTAATAAACTATCATGCATGATAAAATAAATTCAGCTATATCAAAATCTAATGCAAGAATAATGTAAATCAAACATTGAAAAATGATACAATGATCTAGTGATAACATGAACAACTACTTTTGAAACTCTTAAATCAACATTTAGTGATATAGAAATATTTTATTAAATAATACTAAAAATGCTGCGTGAAGTATTGATTACTTATATTAAAATCAGCTATTAAATATAGCAGCTGAAAGCTTGTTTTATTTTTCTTATAACCAACATTTTATAAATTGTAGTTGAATAAATCCATTTAAAGAAACCAGAATTTCTGGTTAACAGAATAATGGACATACAGTTGATTCAACTATTCCAACTTAGTAGACGAAACTTTTTTTCACTAAAACGGAAAGCTGGGTTACCATAGATTATCATAGAGCGCGCCACCATCGGATACGCTGCTTTTTCTTGTAGTTTTAATCACGTTTTGCCCTGCTGAATCTTGAATTATTCTAAATCAAGTTAAATAAACAATTGAAATGTACGTGAAAGAACGAGAGAGAATATAGGGCGAGGAGGAGGTTACAATAGATATTACAGTTAATTCAAGTAGGTACTGAAAATATTGGATTCAATGATTCTATGCTCTAAATCATCTGTTAGAGGTTTTAAAAGCTGTGTTGAGATTCCTACACTTTCTTCTTGAAAATTTATGTGTGCATATGTGGCATTCGAATGTATAAATGAAGGAGCACATCGCCTTCCAAATAACCAAAAAATAACTATGTAACCTGTAGATATAATTCCGTGTTCCTGCATACGAGATATATCGCTACTCTCGGTGCTGCCCTCTGCGCTAAGCTTGATAAATCGGCTTCCTCATATACTATTGACTTTATGTAAGTCTTGAATCAACATTTAGTAATGAAGAAATCTAATTGGATAATAATAATAATCATCATAATAAAAATGCGACCCCATCGCCCCATCGCAACCCCATCGCCCGAGAGCTACGGCTCTTGCAGTCTGCCACGTTGCATTGGGCTAACTCCCCAACGCAACAAATTATGCGGTTACGTCACCAGTATCACGCAGTGCCACCCACAATAGGCCTCTCTCGGATGGAGGCCATAGTTCAATTGGGAGTGGCAATAGGACAGAACCGAGGCTACGACCAGGCAATGGCCCCGGACTAACGCGAGAACCTAGATTTAAGTGGTCGGACCAACTCTGGAGGGACATCCTCACCTGTTGGCAAAGAAGTTCACCGGTGCGAAGAGGATTCATGCAGAGGGGACATGAACATTGGGTCAATATGCACCCGGAATATGCTTATAAAACGCCTAAGTATTTAAGAGATCAGGTATCCTTTTTGGGCAAAAACGGATATGAAGCTCTTTATCGACAAGAAGAAGAATATTATTCTCCACCAAATACACCACCCGTTCCAGCAAGACCACCTTCACAGATAGCCGATAATGTCAACCTGAGAATAAAGATCTATGAGAGAAGTTTTAGGCTCCGGAAGCTACGATCATGGTTCCTTAAAGCGACTAATCCCGACGCAACTGGAACGTATACGTCATCCACTTCTGCTTCTTCTGTCCTAGAAGGTAAGCAAGAGCGGAAAATTTACGCGAGGAAACATCGTTCAACACTGTTCCTTTAGAGTCAGGTTTCTAGCCACGGATGACCTTACGCGGCAGACGGGACAGTTGGAGATGAAAATGTCACCTCTGGATACTTTTTCATTTATTATTATTTATTAGAGAAGTTTTAGGCTCCACAAGCCACGAACATGGTTCCTTAAGCAACCAATACCGACGCAACTGGAACGTGTTCGTCATCCACTTCTGCTCCTTCTGTCCTAGAAGGTAAGCAAAAGCGGGAAATTTACGCGAGAAAACATAGTTCAACACTGTTCCTTGGAGTCAGGTCTCTAGCCGCGGATGACCTTACGCAGCAGACGGGACAGTTAGAGATGAAAATTTCACCTCGGGATACTTTTTTAGAGCTACCAATCTTTGTAGAATGTTATGAGGAACAGTGTTGTCGGACCAGATGAAGTGATCCCA
>JAABKJ010003005.1:0-26755 GCA_011634705.1 Andricus grossulariae
GTCTTGATTTGTTCTGAGTAAATTAACTAGGAAAAATATTCGAACAATATTATAAAATTCAGTGAAAACCATTGAATCAATCCCTTTCGATTTAAATAAAATTAATTTCGCTATGTTTTTCGAACAGTTGATTTTAAATTTGAGATTTAGATTCTACAAAAAAAAATTACGCCAATATAGCGCAAAATATATCGTTACAAAATTTAAAAAAAAATGTTTTTTTTTAATTCAAAAATGTAAAAATAGTTGGGCACCTGGGTACTGAATAAAATGAAACGTGCAAAAGAATGTTACTACAACGTGACAGTGTTTATTGAAACTATTATTTGCATATGTAAACTTTTGAATAGAAGAATACACAGCCAATGAAAGCATACTTAAAACTTAATGGAATGAGTATATAAAATTGAATTAGTAACGCATATAAATAATTACAACGCTGATACAGAAGTTGTATTTTTAAAACTTAATTAATTCACATTCTTGTCAACTACAATATATTTATTACTTATTTGTATAGTTTTATTTGCAATGTTTGAGATTGTCCATTGGATACACGCACGTATTTCATACGTTTATGTTTTATTGTTCAATATTGCAAAATTTTCTGGAGAAAAGTCCAATATAGCAGCAAGAGTCATTGACAATAATATAGCACGAATGTTGTTCTTTGTATTTTTTCACTCTCATACATTAGGATGGTCCAAAATTTTTTCTCTCAAATTTTCATGCATATCGACACCAAATTTTTCGAAAACACAAAAAAAGTGTGTTTTTTTAAATGATATTTACAGGTTCCCTATGAAGTTTAACACGTATTTCCCATAAGAAAAAAATAAGTTTTTGTAAGTTTCATGCGGAATCGTTAATATCGTCTGTTTTATAGGGTCCCGAAAAAACCCCATAAGTGAACAATTGGGTTTTGCGAGTTTTTGGCTCACAATCATAATTATAATTATGATGTTTGGCGGTTTTTTAAATACAAATTATTTCCAATAAATATAGTATTATTTTATATTAACAATCAGATCCTTGAATATATTGTTTGGATAATTTATTATTGTTTATAACAAATTGTCTCTTAGAATAAAGTTATAAAGTCGCGGTTTCTTCCGAAATTTCCAACTTATTTTCAACTTTTTAGTTAGATAGAGGCAATAATCTATTAAATTGAACATAAATCATTGTTTATAGAATTTATTATTATTTATAATAATATACTCTTCGAATAATGTTAGAAATTTGCAGTTTTTTTTTCATTTTCCACTTTTGGTCCACTTTTCAATTAAAGTGAGGTAATGGAATATAAAAAACATAATTGTTTCAACAAATTATCATGTTTATAACTATATTCTCCTATAGTAATGATAAATAGTTTCTGTTTTTTTTCTGAAATTTTCCACTTCTTGGAAGCTTTTCAATTAGACTGAGTTAATAATTAATGCAAATTAACAAAGATGATTGTTTAAATAAATTTATATTGTGTATAACTATTATCTCTTAGGGTAATATTAGAA
Source organism: Andricus grossulariae (assembly GCA_011634705.1). Classification (NCBI taxonomy): domain Eukaryota; kingdom Metazoa; phylum Arthropoda; class Insecta; order Hymenoptera; family Cynipidae; genus Andricus; species Andricus grossulariae. The sequence goes on from JAABKJ010003005.1 coordinate 1,518, forward strand.
AGTTGTGGGTTTTTCTGAAATGTTCAGGTTTTCTTTGACTTTTTAGTAAGGAAAAAATAATAAATAATAATATTAATATTGATTTTAACAAAAAGGGCTTTTAGTAACTGCTTCAAAGAAAATTTACATTCAACATGATCCATATAGAATATTTCAAATATCTGTTTTATTTCAGAAACATATATTCATGAAAAAGGAAGAGATTGTTTACAATAGGATAATCTCTATTGTTTATATCTTATTTGTTCATAACTGAAAAGCTGAAGCAAATAAAAAAAAATTCAGAAAAAACTGCAAAGTGCAACTATAAAAGTGCAACTTTCCAAATAGTTACCAAAAAGGACACTTCAACGAAATACATGAATTTTCAACTAAATAGTTGAATTTTCAACTGAAAAAGATAATTTTTTAACCAAAAATAGAAAAGTTCAATTTTAAGTTGAAAAAGTAATTTTGAACAAAAAAAGGAAACAAATTTTCAGAAGTAGTTAAATTTTCGACCAAAGAAATGATTTTTTAACAAAGTAGTTCATTTTTCGAACAAATAGTTGAATTTCCGACGAAATAGTTGAATTTTTTAATTTTTCAGTTGAATGAACTAAATTCTTGAAATTTTTTAATCGAAATTACGAATTTTCTACATAATAGTTGCGTTTTGAACCTAAAAATGTGAATTTTCCATAAAAAAAAAATTAACAAAAAAGATACAATTTCTAGAAAAAAGTTTACATTTTCAAGCCAAATAGACGAATGTTCGATTAACTAAAGTGTTTTAGTCAAGAAAGAAAAATAATTTCAAACAATTTTTGAATTTCCAACAAAAAAGTTAATCTCAGAAGAGTTAAGCCTCACGAAGTGAAAAGTTGACAAAAAGTAAATAATTTGACAAAAAACCGCAACTATCTAGCAATACTATAGGAGAAGATTGATATAAATAATTATTATTTGTTTAAACAATTAAGTTTAATTAATTGCATTCATTTTTACCTTGCTCTAAGTGAAAAGTGGACAAGAAGTTGAATATTTCAGAAAGAAACGCAACTATCTAGCATGATTTAAAGAGAACATTATTGAAGAATTGTTTAAACAATTATGTTTCAATTAATTGAATTAGTTATTAACTCACTGTACATAATTAGAAAGTGGACAATAAGTGAAATTTTTTAGAATAACCTGCAACTTTCCAACATTATTCTGAAAGAATATTATTATAAACAATGATATAATGTTTAAACAATTATTTTTGTTAAATGTAATTTATTATTGCCTCGCTCTAACTCAAGAGTTGAAAATAAGTTAAAAAAATCAGAAATCCGCGATTTTCTAACTCTATTCTATGAAAAAATAGCTAAAAACAATAATAAATTGCTCACAAAAATTATGTAAAATATAATTATCAATATAATGTAGTATTTTATATATTAAAAACAATTTTTATTCAAAGAAACCTCACAAAAATCGTAATTAGCTGCAAAAACTCTCATACCCCAATTTTTCACCTATGGGGGGTTTTCGGGACCCTATAAAACAGACTTACAAAACTTTTTTTTTATGGGAAATACGTGTCAAACTTCATGGGGCTTACGGAACCCCTGGAAATAGTTTTTTTTAAAAAAAAAAGCATTTTTCTGTAGTTTGAACAAATTTGAGGGCGATATGCATGAAAATTCAAGAAAAAAAATTTGTAACGCATTTTTTGACCACCCTATTCATACATACATATACTTAATATCGATAGGTTGTCGCTACCTAATGAGTATTTTTCTCAGTTATTAAGCTGAGATTCGGTTTCGTGGTTGAAAAATTAATTTTACTCGTTCAAAATAAATAAACCAGATAACGACCGTTTATTGAATTTACGATTTTGTTGTATTTCGTTGAGTAATGTTTAAGTGATACGTGAAATACAAAGTTTCACGTGATTAGGCCAGCTTCTGCCTTTTTAATCGATGATATACAAAAATCAATAATAAATACACATTTTCTTAAATATTTATTTTCAAATTTTGGCAAGCTAAAATAAAAACAAGACATGTTTTACTACAAAAAAGGGAAGATTACACTCCATTACACTCAGAAAATGATGTGTTTGAATCAACAAAATTTTTGTTGGTTCAAGAAAATTTTTGGTTGACCCAACTATATTCTTTGAGTATTTCAAATTTTGTTGGGTCAATCAAATATTTTGTTGAATCAACCAAAATTGGTTTGATTCAACCAAATTTTCATGTATATCCAAAAAAACAGTTCTTTTGGTTGAAGACATTTTTTTCTGAGTGTAGCCATTGTTCTACTTAAACTTACAGTATACATATATAATATGTATAAATTTTCGAATCCGATTAGTTATTCATTACTTTTTTTTTCGTATATTGCTTTGAACCCTCATAGAAACAGGCTATATATATGGGAATGGGATATCCTGTAATATCCCGTTGCTACGAGGGTTACCCCCTTATATATCATCCGGGAGCTTAAATTGTTGTATATATGTGCTATAAATTACTTTTTATTTTAATGGTAACTTTATGTACAATATATTATGATAATACTGAAGGGAAGTTTAATCCATCACAGGTATTCTATCGAATGCATTTAGAAAGACTTTATGTACAGGAAAGTGTAAAGAAAAATGTTTCAACAAAGGGGGACCGCCAATTGTGAACTTTATTTTTGGTTCATAATTTTTTCAAATGAAAGCTCATTACTTGAGTATTAATTTGCCAGCAACTCAGGCAGTAGCGCTTCGGCTTCACAGCCGGAAGGTTGTTTGTTCGATTCTCGCTGCCTGCACTTTTTTTTAATGAATTTTTTATTTATTCAAGTGTTTATAATTATAATTTCCTTCATTAATTGTCAAAAATTATACAAATAATATTTTTTTGATGCCTTATTTGACGGAATAACTGAATTCTTTCACCTTTATCCTGTTTTTCGGAAACAAATTTTTTTCTTAATGGTATTAATTTTTTTCATTATTTATGATTGATTGGTATGGAAGTGTAAAAGTAGGCTGAATAAATTGTACACAATTCAATCTTATTTTCAACATTCTATCTGAATTGTAGGTATTTGCATGAAGAAACTTGAAAAACCTCATTTGATTAAAAATAAAATGTTTTGTTTAAAAAACTCGTTTTTTCGTGAAGGAAGACATAAAAAAATTATCATTTTCATAATATTGGAAGATAATTGAAGAAAATTGTATTTAAAAATATTTTAATAAATAAAAAAAATTCAGGTAGCGAGAATCGATCACGTAACCTTCCGGCTATGAAGCCGAAGCATTTCTGCAAATATTTGAAAGTCGATTTTCTCAAAAACGGCGAAAAAGCGCATGGTTATGTTTTGGCTAATTAATTTTCAGATACTGAGCATTCATTAAAAAAATTATGAACCGAAACTAACATTTACAATTAGTGATCTTTCCTTGTAAGACAAAAAAATTAAAATTGAGGGTTCTATACATGATATTTCTCTAACAAATAATTGGGCGCATTTATTAATATTACTCATCAGTGCCGGTTTAATAAGGAAAAATGCGCCCCTAGGCATAATTTTTTTCAGGTGCCCCCCCCCCTTTCTTCAAACTTTTCATATATATTTTTCTATTTATCTTCTATTACCACTTCGTCCCGTGCTCGCTCGCCTACGACTCGTACGGAAAAAATTACACTGGCTAAAAAAGTCCAACTTCTCCCCCTTGGTGCATAATATTATATTATATTTTATTTTTAATCATATAATAATAATTAATAATTAATATAGATATATATAATCAAAATATGTCGAAAAAGAAACTGGATGTTTTAAAAAAACTTTTTTCAATTTTGCAGGATTCAAACAAATTGTGGGAAAAGTTTGAGTTATTTGAAAATATATTTAGAAGTTTTAGAATTTTAAAAAAGTTTTGACAAGAATTTCAGTCTTGAGAAGATTTTTCAAAATTTTCAGGAAAATTAAGATTTTCGGAGATTTTGAAAAAAAGAAGCTTTTGAAGAATTTTAAAAGGTTTCAAGAGAATACAAAATTTTGTTTAAGATACCTGGGAAAATTTCAGATGATTTTTTATTTTGAAAAATGACATTTCAAATTATTTCTAAACATGTCAAAAAAATCTGGACGATTTTAAGGCAATTATTTTAATTCGAAGATTTTGAAATAAGATTTTAAGCTTTTTGAGGATTTTAAAAGGTATCAAGAATATTTTGAAAAATTGAAAAAAATTTCGCAATATTTAGAAGTTTTGAAAAGATTAAAAAAATAATTAAATATTTGAAAGGGTGTCAAATAATTTGCAACAAAATGTAGATTTTTGAAGATTTTGAAACATTTCAACTGAAAATTCATCTCTTTTGGTTGAAATGTATTTTTTGTTCAGACTTCATCTTTTTGATTAAAAATGCATCTAATTAGTTAAAAGTTGAACTAATTTGTTAAAAATTAAATTTTTGGTTAAAAATTTATTGCTTTGGTTGAATATGTAACTATTTTGCTGTATATTAATGTATTTTGTTGAAAATTAATCTCTTTTGGTAGAAATTTAATCTTTTTTTGGTTTAAAATGCAACTGTTATGTTGAAAATTAATCTGTTTTGGTTGATGATTCAACTATTTTGTTGAAAATTCATCTTTTTTAAATGATTTACACTCTTTTTATTTAAAATTAAATTTTTTTCAGTTAAAATATCAAAATGTAACTATTTTGTTAAAAATTCATGTATTATGATGAAAATGAAGCTCTTTTGGTAGAAATTGAATATTTTTTAAATTAAAAATGCAACCGTTTCGTTAACAGTTAATCTGTTTTCGATTAACACTCTTTCTTATTTTAAATTAAAATCTTTTTTAGTTAAAATAACAAATATTAAATTTTTCGTTCAGAGTTTATCTTTTTGGTCAAAATTCATAATTCGTCTTTTTTGGATGCTTTCCACTCTTTTTTATTTAAAATTAAAATAGTTCTTAGTTCAAATGTCAAATATTAAGATTTTTGTTCACAATTAATCTTTTTAATTGAAAATTCAAGTACTCAGTTAAAATATGAACTACTTTGGTAAAAATTCATCTTTAGGTTGAAGATTCATTATTTTCTTTTAAAATTCATCTCTTTTGGTGAAAGTGTAACTATTTAGTAGAAATTTCGTCTTTTACGCTAGAAAATTCATCCATTTGGATTAAAAATAACTATTTTCTTGAAATTCGTCTGTTTTAGATAATTCCAATTGTTTGTGATTTGAAATGTAAATATTTTTTGTTAACAATATCAATCATGCGAGTTGAAATTTTGATTTGACATATCTGAAATCTTCAAAAATCTTTTTGAATTTTCTGAATCATCTTAGGAAAATTATATTTACGTAACTTTAAAAACAAATAAAGAAATAAACTTAAAAAATAAATAGTTATGCAAAATTTTTATTTTGCATTAAAAATTGTTTTTCCCACTATTTAAAAAACTGCACTTTCGCGTGTGAATGAAGAATTTTCTAAAAAGAAAATCCAAAATCTATTAAATGTTCAAGAAGGGTACATTGGATGTTGAATGAACTAAATTGAACATATTTTGTATTCAGAGTTTATATACATATATATGTATAGTCCAGTTTATAAAAATTATTTAACAGAGGAATCTGTAATTGCAAATAATGTATAATTATCAGTCCATAACGCATACAAGCACACATTTAGTCATATAATGTTTCTAAAAAATTAAATACAAACTGAAGGCTTACATAATATAAACGTCAATAAAAACACGAAGTATTAAATTATTTGAATCACAAATTTGCGTGGTTTTTTGTAATTGAATTTTTTTCGTCAATTTTGCTTTTCTACTCAAACCTGCATAAAAAGGCAATATATGACCACTTTTAAAGTTTATTGGCTGAATTTATCAGTTTTAGATAGGAGTTTTAAGAATAATATTTACCATACACTTATGTCAAAATGTAAAAAAAATAAGGCATAGAAAAATATTGCATAGAAAATATGGACCTCAATAAATTACACATTTGTTTTATGAAACATTTTTTCATGTAGTCAATAGTTCAAGAGTGACACAAAAAAATTTTTCTTTTTTTTTTTCAAATCGACAGAATGCGTATGTGTTCATCAATTTAATTTTTGAAGACCCAAGTGAACATAATTACTGCTTAAATTACCATAATGTGTTTAATTAAACATACAAAAAATGAAAGAAGAATTTTAATCTAAAACTTTTCCACTTTTTTATTTGTTATAAAATTTGTTTTTAACGATCATAAAATTTATTGTTTAATCATGCCTAGTATTCAAATTGTCTTGTATTAGCCAAGTGTAAGTAGTAAATCGAAAAAACTAAATTCTTCGTTAAAAAATAAACAAATTCTGCATTTATTAATAAAATTGGTTCCTATCATTAATAATAATTATTCGAACACAAATTTTTCCAAGACGGTAATATCATGAAACAAATCAATCATAAAATAAGGAAGACTTATCTGAAAATAATGAAATTCATAAAAAATGAACTTTTATCATATAATTTGTTTATAAATATTCTTGTTGTTGAATGATAAATATCGAGTTATCTTCAAGTAATGTTGCTCTATCGAATTCAGGCAATTGCAGAAATTTTAGCATATTTTTTTATTTATTAAAGAATAAAGACCTTTTCCAAATTTCGCCGCGACAATTCTAAATATTTTATTATTCGTTATTTAAAAATGAAATTTAATCAAACATGCGCATTTTATCGTTTTAAAAATAGTTTGTCCATTAATATCTGCAATTTTATATATACATATATATATTTTTGTTTTGTTTTTTGTTTCATAGTCTAAAAAGCACCCCTGCATATCAACGAAATGCTGAGACACTTGCGGGGAAAATTCAGAAAGAAGCCGTTCTTAGGTCGCTCCGTGTCCTGAGGGTGCACGAGACTTTTGCGGGATTGTCGTAATTAGTGCATCACAGACTGAGACCATATACTAATGGTCGTGAGCCGTTTTTAAAAAATAATAAAAAACAAAAAAATACAAAAAAATAAAATTAAAATAAATAAAAATTAATTTTTTTCGAAAAGTGTTGACTGTAGATAAAAATGTTAAACACAAAATAGTTGTGGTTTTTCAAGATCTTTTAGCCTGTTATAAAAGTGCATCATGAAGAATCCACACCTTTCTTCATAAATTTGAAAAAAGGACATTTTTTTCATAGTCAAACCCAGGGTCACTTTCGAACTTGCCATACATGTATGGTAAATATTTTTCCTAAAATGATTCTCTGAAATAAATAAATTCATTAAACTTTAAAATTGGTTATAAATAGCATTTTTTATGCAGGTTTGAAAAGAAAAACAAATTTTACGAAAAAATTACATTAAAAAAAATTATGTAAAGTTTTTATTCCAAAAATCTAATACTTCGTTTTTTTTGGGGTATTTGGTAATTGTGGCTTTAAGTAAAAAAGAAAAATCTTTAGAATGATTCATATACATTTCCACATTATCGTATTCATGAGGGTGTTCCAAAAAACGCTTTTCGAGCTACAGACAAGTCACCCCCCCCCCACGAAAGTTTCCATTTCCGGAGAAAGAAAATCCGTAATTTTGCTTTTTTCGAAATTCAAATATTAACACGTGCCATTGAGCATTTCAAAATTCCATTTTATTATCATGGTGAAATTTTGGATTTTCGAAAACTTGAACTCACACTTCTGGGTTTGATCGAAACGTGCCAAATTTTTTAGGACTCTAAAAAACTTTGCAAGTTTCCATAAAATCCTGAAGTATGAGTTCAATTTTTCAAAAATCAAAAATTTCCCAATGTTAATTAAATGGGATTTTGAAGTGCCCGGTGGCACGTGTTAATATTTGAATTTGGAAAAAACAAAAATTATGGATTTTTGTTCTCCGGAAATGGAAATTTTTTAGAGGGCTGGCGGGGGGTGACTTGCCTTCTAGAGTGGAAAAAAAATTTGCAATTAATTTTTGGGCCACCCTAATATTCACTATTAAATGTTTTTCTCGAGGATTTTCTAAACTCACGTCACTCATTTTCAAAAAATTATTAACGCATACGTATTTTCTAGCTGTTATCCGAAGTTGGTAGAAAAAGCAAAATGTAATTTTGATTCTGTCTCAAAACTTTCATTTCACAAGGGGAGTGCCAGGTAGTGTGTTTACTGTTTGGATTGATATTTTTTGTAAAGAAAGATCATGAACTTAAAGTGAAATTTTGAAATTCGTAGGACTTAATATTTTACCTGTTATGAGAAGAATGACTAAAGTTTTCGTCGCCGGTCTTATGAACTAGAATAATATGTCTTCCAACTAAGTAGCTCAGGCGGTAGCGTGTCGGATTGGTAGCCGGAAGGCTGTGGGTTCGATTCTTGCTTCCTACACATGTCTTTTTTATCAATTAATTAATTCTTTTTCTTCATGATACGTAAGAATTTATATTTTTGAATGAGGAATTTATTATTTAAACATTTTAATAAATAAAGTACAACAAAAAAATTCCGAGAATCGAGCCCATCACCTCCTGGCTTCAAACACGACACACTACCGCCTAACCTACTTGGCCAGGTCAAAGATAATTTTTTTAGTCTACAAGAACGTCGGTAAAAACCTTAAAGTCGTTTTTCTCGAAACTGACCAAATATTATGTCCCAGAAATTTCACAAGTTTACTTTGGGGTAATGAAATCCACTTAAAAAAATTATTAATCCAAATAAAAAAGACACTACCTGGCACTCTCCTTATAAAATATAACTCCAAATTTACGCGAACATAAAATAAATTCCAGATGAAAAATTGTTTTCTTTTTATTTATATAATATATAAGTGAACTAATTATGTAATTTATATGAAACAATATGCAAATTATTTCTTCAGTAGTAGCACAGCCAAGGGCAGTCGGATCTTTTCCTATTATTTCACTTTGTGTCTTTAGCGGCAAACCCGATATTGTGTGTTTTCATATTTTATATAAGGATTCATCCATAAATTACGTAACAGCATTTTTTTGAAGATGATACAAACATCCTCTCATGATCTAAAGTAGTGCTGAATTGAGTCCAATAACGTTTGATCAATAAAAGTCACCCGATTTTCAAAAAATGGATGTCAAAATTAACAATCTGATAGTGACACTAATCTCAAATTGGAACACGCTCGGCTGCGGATTGCGATAAAAATTCCATTTTCAGTTTGAAAAAAAAATAAAAACACGTCCCCGAGGTATTCAGTTTATGAACACGGAAAAATTAATTTTGATGTGAAAAAGTTAATCAAATTCGAGAAAATCGACCGAGAATTTTACGATTGAAGTTCCATGAGTTTTCAAAATCGGCTTTGGATAGCGATTAAGAATTGAATTTTAAATTTTTTGCGAAAATAAAAACTTGCTCCCGAGATATGGGGATGCTGAATTGGAATAAACATTTTTTTTATGTAAATAAATTATCCTGTTCCGAGAAAATCATAATTAAAGATAACGATATCGCAGTATGACAGACATTTTTTGCTAAAAATCCGAAAAAAATAAGAAAATATTTTTTTTTTTCATAGAGTGATAATAACTTCAAGAAATAACAATGCTTAAAGGTTTAAAGAATTATTACTACGTCAAAATTTTAACTAAATTTTAAATAAAATTGGATTCTAATTTTTTTCTAAATTATTGCTTAAAACAATGAGATTAAAAAAAATTCTTCTAACACAATGTGTGTTTGATTTTTAAAGATTTTTTTATGCCATAAACCAATTTTCAATAAAAACTTTTCTTATCTATTTTTGTTACAATTGAAAACTCTTCAACTTTAAAGATGCATAAATAAAAATTCTGAAATTTGGGGAATTTTAAAGATCAAAAGTCAGGAGTTTTCAATTCTAAATCTTTCAAATTGAAGAAATTTCAATAGTAAATAATCAAAATTAAAGAATTTTTAATTGTAAAACCTAAAAGTTGCACAACTTGAATTGTAAATTTTCAAAATTGAAAACTCTTCAATTTTGAAGATTTAAAATTAAAATTTCATAAATTTGGAAGAGTTACAATTAAAAATGTTTGAGTTTTGAAAATATTATAAAATTGAAAATTCTTCAATAGAATAGTTTAATTTTGAACATTTACGATTGAAAATTCTTCAATTTTAAAGATTAGCAATTTTAAATTCTTCACCTTAATATTTATAATTGAAGATTCATTCACTTCGGGTGTTTATAATTCAAAATGATGTGATTTTGTAGATTTTGTTGGGAAAATTTAGTTCAATTTTGAATATTTACAATTGAAAACTCTTCAATTTTAAAGATGTTTGAATAGAAATTCTTGATCAATAGTCAAGAATTTTCAATCCTAACTCTTCCAAATTGAAAAATTTTCAAATATAAATCATCTCAATTACAGTTTTTAAAATTTTGAAACTTAAAACTTGCATTACTTTTAATTCTAAATTTTCAGAATTAGGAACTTTTCAATTTTAGGGATTTAAAATTCTAAAGAGTTACAATTGAAAATTATTAAATTTTGAAAATACAGAATTGAAATTTATTCAATTATCAATATTTATATTTTAAAGGTATGTAATTTTGAACGTTTATTTTAAATAGCTCAATTTTACAGATTTTCAAATTATAACAAATTCTTGAATTTCAACGATTAAAAATGGAAATTTATCAAAGTTTATACATTTGCAATTGAAAATTCTCCAATTGAACCCTTCTCTAGAAAAACCGCATAAGTTGACTTAGATTTTGGCACGAAATTGCCAAAGAAACTTTTCGAAATATGTTGTTATAAACCAAAAAATACATGTTTCATATTCAGTTAACATTTAAAAAATCATAACATATCTTCTTTGGTTTGTAAAAAGACATTTTGAAAAGTTTCTATAGCAATTTTGTGCCAAAAAGCTTAGACGTCTCAGGTGCTTTTTCTAGAGAACAACTCAATTGCGAAGAATAAAAATGGTAACGTTGATTTAAAAAAAAATTAATATAATTTTTAACATACGCTGATTATAATCCGAACTGAGGTAAACTTTCCGTGATTACGGAAAGTTTACCTCAGTTTGTGTACCCACCTCAGGTTTACCCTGCTTAAGTAACTACATTGTATTTAATAAGACATGGCTGAAAATATATGAAAAAATTACGTAACATCGGCGTAGGGGGGGGGGGGTCAAACCATTTCTTTGCGACTTGTTATATGGAAGAGGGGAGGGATCAAAATGAGCAAAAATTGTGTTACGTAATTTATGGATGGCCTCTAATACACAAGATATACTCTGAAATGAGTTGTCAGTTGTGGAAGACGGCAACTTTACTCCAAAGTGTCCTGGCGAATTTAAGAGTATTATTATTATTATTATTATTATTAATTTATTATTATTGCATTACCCCTTTTAAATAATACACGGCATTATTGCTACATTCAACTGTTATTTTTTCAACAAACTGTTGTTCCACGCTATTCTAAACCTAAAGCTTGAAAGCTGCTACAGTAGATAATCATTTATTCAAAACCCAAATATAAAAGAAATAATTAATTTTGAATTTAATTTATTAACACGTATCGGTCTTTTAACTATTGATTGAATTAAAATAGTTTTTTGCATAGATTAGTTTTTATAATTAATCATTATCCACTGTAGGTTGTATTATCCACTGTAGGGAGGTTTCCCCTACTTTACTCTAAGTGTCAGGTCGTGCACGTCTTCTTTATTAAGAAGAAAGTACATTGTATTAATACATTATTATTGCAATTTTACTTATTTTTCAGCAATGAAAAAAATTCATTTGAGAATACACCTTTTAAAATTAGCTGATATTCACGTTATAGGCCCGTGTATTTTATATTTGTACACGATTGATTACTCCCCGTTGCACAGTGGGAAAGAGGCGAATTTTTTAGTTCAAATTAAAAAAAGTCTACAATTATCCAATTTGGATGCTTTTTTTTTAATTTAACAAAATTTCAAATAGGATTGTCGAGCAATACCAATAAAGACAGTTCTACATTTAACAAAGGCCGCTGGGATTTCAGATTTTGTATTAGAATAATTATTGACAATATTATAAACAAATATTAAAAACAAATACATAACTTGGGTATTTTTCTGCAACATTTTTTCTAATGTTCTTTTTTTTATTGTAAAATAGTTGCTGGTGAATTTGGCATTCAAAATAGACTAAAATTGATTAATGAACAAATTATAGTGTTGCAATTAAGCTCGATTAGTCAATTAAAAATACTAATATTTGGGACACGATTTTTTTTTAAATGATCGATTCATGCATTTGTTCATAATATTAAGAGCAATTACAGATCAATTCCATTTAAAATCAGGGAAAGAGGTCCAGCTTAGGCTATCAGAATGATAATTCGAGATCCTCTTTTTTTATTCGACGTGAGAATTCTTGTTCTTTCAATTGATCTAAAAAAATTCCAAATAGGCGACTCTTTTTCGAAAATTTTTGAAAGTTTATTTTACCAAAAAACACAATTAAATTTTTGTAATGAACCCTGAGTTTCGTTCTTGGTGATTGAATACTTCATATTGAACATTTTTTTCTCTCAAACATCGAATTTTCGAATTTTTCTGGATAAAACGAAAGGTACAACAAAATGTTAAGATAAAGGTTTACACATCTAGAAAGGTTCTACAAAAAAGATCTCTTCTTCTTTTCTGACGACTTGCATCGTTTACGACAAAAAATCAAAAACTTATTTAAATAAAAATTTCCCGGCTTCTAAAGAACGGATAGGATACCTTCCTTATATAAGCATAAACTGTAAAACTAATATGGGCGAAAAAAGGTGGGGCTTTTCAGGAGATCATCTTTATTTTTTTATTGAATTTTGAAAAAAATTAAAAGAAGTTTTTCTGGAAAACCCCGCCTTTTTGTTTTTTCCAATATTTTAGAAGTTTCTGCTAATAGAAAAAGACATCCTATTAGTTTTATGCGGGATAAACTATTTTTGAGGCTGAGAATTTTTTGTTTTTTAAATATAGTTTTTAATTTTTTCTCGTAAATTATGTAAGCGATCAGAAAAGCTGAAGATTTCTTTTTTATATAACTTTTTTAGACGTTTAAACTTTTATGTTTATATTTTTTTGAACCGTTCAATGTGAAACAGTGATTTTTCCAAAGCGTAACTCAGGAGATATTTAGTACATATAACCATCTGTCGTTAAAAAAAATGTCAAAAAGTGGTTTTTTGATCAAATCCGCTTTCAAAAATTTTAGAATAATAGCCGCCATTTTGTCATTTTTTTGGGAACAATGGAAAGAAAAAGAATTCTGAAAGAAAAATAACTCATTTTTTCAGAATTCCCAGATAATCTTCAAATGATTATAAAAAATATGATAAAACTTTGAAATTCGTGTCGTTTTATTCTTACTCTAGAATGATATATCCAACTGAAAAACGATTCTGACACAATGACCTACACTTTTCTTGCAAATATTTCTGATTTAAAATGAAATTGGTATATATAACTATAAAGTCTTTCAATCTTAATATTATTTAGATAAAAATTAATTGTATTTTAATAAAGGAAAACGACAACACAACTAAAATTAAAAAAATCGACTTTTAACAAACAAATCTTTTGGTAATTTAATTTTTATTTTCTAGTATATTTTTTTATTGAGAAAAAAAATATTCATAAATCGAGCTCGAAAACAGCCTCCATAATTTTAATAATTTTTTTTAAGCATCCAAATTGGTCAACAATTGTAGACTTAAACGAATTTTTATCAATTTAAAACGCACCCTGATATTTTTTAACATATAAAAAACGTTTGTGAAGAGTTTTAAATTCTCAAAAAGAAATTGATCATAAATATAATAAAAATTAATGTGATAGGTAGATTATTTCTTATTACTACATTGGCCCACGCTTTCATTTCGCTAAACATCCACACTGACATTTCTTCGTAGTAAAGTGTTGAAATTAAAAATATATATAGAAATATTTAAAACCCATAAAAAATGTATTGCAATATAAAGAAAAAAAACTGTTAAAATCACAAAAAAGCAAACAGTTTCTTTTCACCATTTAACAATATTGCACAAAAATTCTTTGATTATTTCTCTGCAATTTTTCGCAAGTGGAAGATCGCACTGGAAAATTCTGCCCGCACTTAAAAATACTCTATTATTATATTATTTCTCTCCGCGATAATATTTCTATATTTACACAGCTTCTACGTGGCCAAGAGATTGGTTCGTCTTTTTAAATTACGTTAAGTAAGAAGCATTTTGTTGTTTTCACAAAGATTCGCCTATTTTGTTTCTTGATTGAGGTACAACCTTACGTCATGTGCAAGTCTCCTTTTAAAATTCTGGTAAATGTTTTTTTGAACTGTTGATTAGCTAAAGCGTAGCAGAATGGATTCATGGGGCTGTTTGCATAACAGAGGAAATAGGCAAACATAAAGACGTGCTTGTTAGTACATGGAGGTACGGAGCAAAATCCTTCGACCAACGCTAATACGTGATAAGGTGTCCAACAGGCGACAAATGCTCCAAGGATAAAGGATATAGTTCTGAAGGCCTTCCGCGCCCTATTTTCTGTCCTCGACTTTTGCCGTCCCATTGTAGGGTCTCTCTTCTGCGTCTTTGTTTTGATCCTTTTTCCAATACTTTTCACAAAATCCTTCTTGGAACTCTCTTCACCGTCGTCATTTTCCTTAGATTTCTTTGATTTCCTTTTTCCCTCTTGTCCACTCGTGGTTCCGGAAATCGTTGGCACCATACTACTTGAAGATGAATTTTGAAGAGGGATGTTTGGTTTGGTCAGCTGGTCTGAAAATCTGTCGGTTGTACTATTGGAAGATTCCACTGGCGTGGCACAAATGACTGTCGTTACAGGCTGTGGTTTTGCATCTTCTGCCTTGACAGTCACTTCAGTTTGAACTTTACTAACAACAGGTGATGTTTGGGAAGCAGCGTTTACCTGATGAGTGACAAAAACCCGAGGTGGAATTGTTTGACAAGCAGCATTTGATGTTAAGGTACATTGAGTCATTGGCGCTGATTGTGCACCACCTGCTTGTTGAGCTGTCGCTCTGATTAAAGCTGCCTGAAGGAGACTGGTATTCGCAACTGATGTTCCACCTGCGTTATTGAGAATTGGCGATGATGGCGCTGTGGACAAGGGATTTGCAAGACTGCATGAAAATGAGGAAGGAGGACTTTCGTAAGAAGGACTCGGCACAATCACTGAACTTTCGTCCATGTAACGCAAATCTGCTCCATCCAAACCAGTTAGGATGTCGTATGTCACCTGACCATGTACAGAGATTGTTAAAGATTTTTGTCTATCCGTTAAGGAAGATGATGATGATGTGGTTTCCGAAATGTTTGGACTACCTCGGAACTGTGATGGTGGAGGAATAATGTTAGAGGAATTCGTTCCATGCTTCGTTTGAGCTGTAGGTGTCTCCTCCACAGAATGGGGTGAAACGGGAAGTTCATTTGATCTTAAAGATTGCTCCGGAGTTAGTGTCTGACTACTAGACTTGTCAGGTTCGACGGGATTATCGGTGTCCAGAAGACTAAGCTCCTGGATCTTGGGCAGTGTTTGTGCTTTCTGGACAGCCTCCCGTATAGGACTAGTTGGTGAGACCTTTTTAATCGGAACATTCATTTCAACTTTAATGGGGAGAATGCCATTGAGCCTACCGTTGGTGGTAAATACTTGAAGAGCACCTGAATGAGCAACCAGTCCAGCTAAGGATGATCTCTTTCTGAAGCTGGGTTGCTGAGTGGGTCCGACTGTACTGTCTTCATCTGAGTCAAAAGCAGGACTACTGGATCTTTCAGACTTTTCTGTTTCCGTAGGCATTGCACCCGACTGTTTGCACGACGATTCATCAGAACCGACTTGTTTCTTTGACTTATCATCTTCTGCATTTCCATCGTTTGTTGATTCTTGAGAATAGGTGGTACCTCCTCCAGTACTTTTTGGTTTGTCCTGACTAAGAAGCGTACTTTGAGTCTTGGATATTCCTATCCCTGCCGCTCGACCAGCCATACCAGACATGGCACCAGCACTGAGTGCCACCATAGACTGCATTTTTCTTTGTTTCGCTTCGCTTTTTTTCTGCATATCATAGGCAGTTTTGTAAATACCACCATAAAGAATGAAAAGGACAATCAGGGTTGTCCAGTAATATCCAATTATAAGTGCAGTGTTAAAAACAGGATCTTTTAGAAACTGGACCACACATTCGTTTGGTGCCAGATCTCTGTAACCAATAAAGTGCTCCCACCCAAATATACTGATAAAAAAGAGCAAGGCAGGAATGATCCAGGTAATGGTCACCATCCAAATAACTCGATTCTTCGTGCGCCAACTTCGATACTGAGCAGCAATTTTTACCGAACAAAATCGATCTATCGTTATTAGTAGAACTGTATACTGAGATACCAAGCATACTGTGTAATCCACGGAAAGCCATAAGTCACACAGCAATGGTCCCAGGTCCCATGATCCCATGAGAACGTATACTGTGTAAAATGGCATGGAGACGGTGCCTGAAAGAATAATTTTGTGCTTGGAGAAAACTGAACTTCATTTTCTATCAGTAAATTTTGACAGGGTTGCTACAAAGTCCAATAATAATCAAAGATCAATAATGTCAATGCAAAAAAAGTTTTCTTCATTTATTTGAAACATACGTAATATACATGAATTTTTAACCAAATAGTTGAGTTTTCAACTCAAAAACATAAATTTTGAATAAAAAATATAACAATTAAAGCTCCAGTTAAAAAGATTAATTTTTAACTGAAAAAAAGGAATTTTCAACAAAATACTCAGATTTTCAACGGAAAATATTTCAATTTTCAATTAAAAACAGTTGAACTAAACCGAAAAATATGAAGTCGCAACAAATCAGTTGAATCTTCAATCAAAACAGGCTAATTTTTAAACAAAAAAGAGGAATTCTCAACAGCAACAAAATCTCATCCAAAATGTTCAATTTTGAAGCAAAAAAGATGAATTTTATACCAAAACAATTGCATTTTTAACTGAAAAAGATAAACCTTCAAGCAAATATGAAATAGTTACATTTTAAGTTGAAGAATTTATTTTCAATTAAAGAAATGAATTTTTAACTGAAATTATGAATCTTCAATTAAAAAAATTAATATTCAACCAAATAGTTGAATTTTCTACCAAATAAGACAAATTTCTAACTGGAAAAGATGAATTTTCAACCAAATAGTTGAATTTTCTACCAAATAAGACAAATTTCTAACTGGAAAAGATGAATTTTCAACCAAAAATAGAATAGTTACATTTTTAGTTCGAAAAAAAATAATGTTTCAACTAAATAAATGAATTATTGAACAAAAAAAAATAGTTAATTTTTAGCTGAAGAAATAAATTTTGAACTAAAATCATAAACCTTCAACCAAAAATAATAATTTTTAACCAAATAGCTGAATTTTCAACCCAAAAGATTAATTTTCTACCAAAAAAGATATATTTTCAACAAAATACATGAGTTTCCAACTATAAAAGATATATTTTCCAAAAAAAATAGAACAGTTACATTTTCAGGTAGAAAAATAAATTTTTAATGAACAAAAGAAATTTTCAACAGAACAGTTAAATTTTCAACCAAAGAAATAAATTTTTAACCAAAAATATGAAGTTTCAGCTAATGAGATTACTTTTCTACCAAAAAAGACGAATTATTAACAAAATAGTTGAATTTTCACCTAACACAGATAAATTTTTCATTAAAAATTCAATATTTAAATTTTCAGTGAAGAATAATTTTTAACAAAATGAATAAATTTTTCACAAAAAATGGAATAGTTAAATTTTCAGTTGAAGAAATAAATTTGGAACTAAAATTATGAATCTGCAACCAACAAAAAATATATTTTTTAACCTAATAGTTAAATTTTGAACCCAAAAGATTAAGTTTCTATCAAAAAAGACAAATTTTCAACAAAATATATGAATTTTCAATTGAAAAAGATGAATGTTCAACCAAAAAAAGAAGAGGTAAATTTTCAGTTAGAATAATAAATTGAAAAAAAAGCATTTCCAATGAAATAGTTGATTTTTAAACCAAATTGATGAATTTTCAGCCAAAAAGATAGAGTAGTTAAATTTTCTACCAAATAGATGAATTTTAAAACGAAAATAGAAGAGTTGAATTTTTACTTAGAAAAATAAAATTTCAATGACAAAATAATTTATTTTTCAACCAGAAAAAATAATTTTTGACCAAAATGATGCAGTTTCAACTGACGAGACTACTTTTGTTACCAAAAAGACGAATTTTCAACAAAATAGTTAAATTCTCACCTAAAACAGATACACTTTCAACTTGAAATAAAATAGTTGAATTTTCTGCAAAAAATAAACTTTCAATCAACATAAGAGATCAATTTTCAATCAAGAAGATTAAACTTCTATCAAAAAAGATAAATTTGTGACAAACAATGAAATAGTTAAATTTTCAGGTGAAAAAATTAATTTTCAAACAAAAAACTAATTTAAAAAAATGAATTTTCAACCAGATACATTTTTAACCAGCAATATTAATTTTTTACCGAAAAAAGATTAATTTTCAAACAAAATACGTGAATTTTCAACCAAAAAGTTGAATTTTCAACTGAAGAAAATAAATTTTTAACCAAACATGGAATAGTTAATTTTTCAATTCAAAAATATAATTTTCAACTAATAAATATAATTTTTGAAAAAATATTAAAATTTTGTGCAAAAAAATTTTCAACTAAAATAATGAATCATCAACTAAAAAAATCCATTTTTAATCAAGTAATTCCACATTAATCTAAGTGGTTGAATTTTCAACAAAAATAAAAATCCTCATCAAAAAATGTAATAGGTAATTGATATTTCAAGCAACAAATATTTTTATTATTAACCAAAAACAAATAAATTCACCAAAAAATACCAATTTTCAACCAAATAGTCGAATCCTCAACCAAAAACAGATTAATTTTTAACTAGTTGTCATTTTTGAACAAAAAAGCTGCCATTTCTACCAAATGGATGAATTTTCAATCTAAAAAGTCGATTTTTTAACAAAATTGTTGAATTTGCAAAAAAATAATAAAATTAATTCCCTGACCTGTAGCAACCCTGTTGGAATAATTTTGGATGGAAATTTACCTATAAGCATGTCAGTAGCAGCTAAAGAGGCGATAAAGTAGTTGCTCGGCTGTCTGATGGTCCTGTCGACAATGAATGCCAGAAGAACGAGAATGTTGCCTCCAATGGTCAGCACTATACAGATCGCTAGACAAATGGCAATCAGGATTGTTTGCCAGAGCTCAAAAGGTGGTAAGACTGTTTTCAGAAACAAACAAAAAGAATAGAGTCGTCTATATCGTAAGGATAGAAAATATAAGATAATGAGAGTTTTTTTTATAAGGGAGCGTCCAATAATTGCGTAAGGCCTTTCTTGAGGGGGGGGGGGGGGGGCCCAAAAAATTTTTTACCCAAATTTCCCTTTTCCAATTTTTTTTTAAAAAATATGCCAAGGTGTACTCCAGGGTGGCATGCCTGTGGAGCGAACCTGAAAAGGGGATTTTAGGTTCGCTTCACAGGAATGAGGAACTGCAGTGTTCATGCATGTGTTACATAAAATATTTTTTGTTCGTTGTCGAACTCCCCTATTTTCTTTCATTTGGATGACAAATAATTGTACAATTTTTTATGAATATGAAAAAAATATTTAACCCGTTGTCCAAAGCCTTTAAACAGTAAAAAATTTTAATTTGTAAAAATGACAAATCAGTTATGTAAAAGCGATAATTATAAAAATAAAATGATGGTATGCACTGAAAATAATTTTACCCTAATTTTATTCAGAATGCTACAATTAAAAGTGAAAAAAACACCTACATAGGAGATTGCAAATTTATAATGTGCTTTTTTATATACTTTAGACATTAGCGGCCTCGAATAATTAAACATGACCTTCTAAAAGTTACAATATGTGTAAATGATAAAAAACTACCCCTCAGAATGATATTTGTCTTCTTTCACAGTATTTTGAAGGAAAAAAAGTGTCTAACAAATGAGTTGAATTTTCAACCAAGAAAGATTTTTCAGTCAAGAGAGAAACAAAATTTCAACTAAATTTTTGAATTTTCTACAAAACAGTTGAATTTTCAACGAATAGTTAAATTTTTTACTATAGTAGTTGAATTTTCAGCCCAAAATGACAAATTTGGAACAAAACTGTTGATTTTTTAATCATAAACGATATCTTTCAAATGAAATTGTTGAATATTCATGAAAATAATTGAACTTGCAACCACACAGTTGCATTTTTAACCAAAAAATATAACATTTTTACACAAAGAGATGATTTTCAACAAGAGTTGAATTTTCAGCCAAGAAACATTTTCCAGACCAAATAGAAAGACAAACTCAGCCAAATTGTTTAATTTTCAACAAAGAAGTTAGTTTTCAAACAAGAAGTTGAATTTGCAATCCAAAAAGATGAATTATGATCAAAATACTTAACTTTTCAACCAAGTAATGAAATTTTTAACCAAGAAAGATGATTTTTCAACCATAAGTATAAAAGTAGACTATTCAACCGAAAAGAATTAGCTCAACAAAAAAGTGTTGAATTTTCTTGCTGGACTCTATTTAAAAAAAAAGAAAAAAAAAAGGAAAAACAAGAAAAAGGGGAAAAAAGGGGTTAGGGGAAAAGACTGTGAAGCCTGCGATAAATGAATACAAATTTTAATAATTTAAAAATTAAAGAATAATAGTTTTAATAAACATTAAAGTTCATTTTGAATACTTTAAAAATATTATGTTATAAAACTGAAAATTTTGCCTAGAAAATAAAGTTAGTTTAAATGAACAAAAGAAGTTGAAGAAATTATTCAAATTGTTTAAATGTTTAACCGGTCAAGCGCGAAGCACCAATAAAAGAACCAGTGTGTGGCAGTGGGGCCACACGGCAGAAGTGAAACTTTGATGGACTAACTTTGAAATTTTCCGTGTGGAATCATCATGAGTTTTGAGGAGATCGCATAGTAGGAGAGTGCAAAGAAAGAGGAGAGAGAGAGATCATATAGATCCTTTCGTTAGCGTGGCAGTAGTGGGGATATCGAAGAGTAGTCTTCAGAGCAATTTCGAATCGCCGCACAAAGGAGAGACACGAATAGAGAGAAAGAAGGTATAGAATATAGAAAGTATACTTGTAAGAGAGAGACAGAGAGATATTTGTTCGTGCGGTCGCTTGTTTTTTTCAATTCACTCCCGTCCCAAAAGAAGTTTCACTTCAAAAATATAAAATCTTACGTAAGAAGGGGGCAGAAAAATCTTAGGAATCCTTACAATAGGAGGAGGTCTAAAATTGGAAAAATTGTCCTTACGTTATTACTGGACATTCCCGAAAGAAAGGATAAACGTAAAATTGCTAACCTTCGTCTGCTAGGATGGTTGAATTTTCATACGCAGTGTAGTTGGTGCCGTTTACTGAGTACCACTCCTGATATAAATCTGGGTAATCTGCACTATTCCAAGGAGGGTTATCAAGCCCAGTCCAACTTCCATTCAGTTGAGTACATTCTGCCGTCAAGACTTGGTTGTAAACATATCGGCAAAATCTTTCCCGCTGCTTTTTCAATTTCCTGAAAATTAAGAATTTATCAGTTAATTCTTTTATAATTGAATTCAATTTATTCTCTCACTTCCATTATTATGCGCTTTTATCTTGCAGGAAATTTCGCATTATATTTTATTTACAGTTACCCTAAAAAATGTATCAATTCAATAAATTTATATTATTTATATTATCAGACAACAGGCAGACAGACAGACCGACAGACAGACCTACAGACACACATTTTGCGAAAAAAAATTTTCTGACTCAGGGGGTCCTAAAACGTCGAAAATTGACGAAAACTGGGTAGGTCCAAAATCACGTGAAACTATAAGACATTCCATCTAAATGATGAGAATGTTGAAATTCATAATTTCCCGCCAAACTATGGGTGCTATTGAAAAATTTGGATCTGAAATCATGACGTCACAGCGTCACGTGATAGGCAATATGGAGGCTACAACGGGATCACTTTAACTCTAGCATATGCGATGCGAAGGGTTTTTAATTTATTTTGAAATTATTTCGAAGAACTGGGAGTCAGTATCTGCAAAAATTCGAGTAGACATTTTAAGAAAGGACAAAAAAATTGTGCACGTTAGACATGTTATAAATTTGGAACAAATATCAATTATAAATTGACGAAATCGTCATCCAGTGTATTGTTTTCGTAAAAAATGATTTTTTTTACATTATTTAAGAAGAGGGTTGAGCATGGCTAGGTAGTCGTACTTTAGAAACTAAATTTTAAATATATTATAAAGGAATATGTATTACGTTTTCTATGAAAATTTCAGGCCCTCTCATAACGTATAAAAAAAGTGGCTTCCATCTAGTTTTCACGATAAATACATTGGACACATATCCTTAAAAAGTAGAAATTTCTCTATTTGTAAGTGCTTTTTAGGACACTTCACATAAAATACCTTAATTAAGTAGAAAGTGAGATTTTACTTCAAATAATATAAGTGAGTGATATACGGAACATAACGTAATTTCAGGTTATGTGTTCTATAATAATGCACTCAAAAAAAATTCTAGTTGAACCAACCAGAATTCAGGTTAATTCAACTAGAGTAGAGTGTTAAATATGCCCTTACTATAAATTCTGGTCAAAAGTATCAGAATTTTCCGGTTGTCAATTTTCTGGGTAATGTTACCAGAAATTCGGGTAAATTTAACCAGAATTTCTGGTAAGGGTAACCAGAAATATTTACTAGACAGTTTTCTAGTAGCTTAAGAATACAGCGTTTTGGTCAACATAACCAGATATTCTGGTAAACTTAACCAGATGTTCTGGTAAGCTCAACCAGATATTCTGGTACCCATCGATTTTCGACTATCGAATTTCGATACTTTTCTACCTTCATGGACTCTTCCTAACCCCCTCTGAAATTACATGGACTGCATACCAAAGAAAATAATCTAACAAAAGTTTCCGATAACAGAGTGCAGCAACTATGTTCCGCTTCGCTAAAATTTCATCCCTCTATAAGCTATATGTGGATATATTAATAAATGGCGATAGATACAAGACTCGAAGCAAAAGCAGTATATCGCTGATGCATTCTGTTTCTAAAACTATTCGTTAAGACTATTTTGTTTGCGATTTTACATAATATGCACTCAGATCATTTGGTCAGTACCGAAATTCTCGAACATTCACTGTGTTTATTTATTGTGTACAATGTTATTATTTTCGAAAATATTTTTCAAGGACACCCAAAAAATATGGGCTATGTTTGGAAGTATCCCTGTACCACTAATGTTTAGACAGATAACGCGTTTTTTTATAACACAACTAATTTCATGGCTCACTATAATATTTATTCTTTTATATAACTGAAAATACAAGTAACAAATCGCGATTGTTCGAGAATTGGAAATTTACGACAAAGCGTAACTTGACCCATCCAACATCACGACATGAGACAAAGGACAGATTTCTGGAAACTGACACAAGATCGCGACAGTTCTTACCAGAAATATTAACCAGAATAGTTTTAACCAGAAAAAATCAACCAGAGTTAATTAACTAGAATTTTGTTGTCATATTAACCATAATTTCAGATTAAACTAACTAGACATTTTTTAACCAGACTCGTCTAGTAACTTTATCTAGAACTTTTTTTTGAGTGTATAGAATTGGAAGGGAGGAAATTTGTGTTTTCAAATTTTGCTGAATAGCAAGAGGCACTTATATTGTTTTAACGTTTTTATTGAGTTCGAAGAGGGCATGTTTCATTTTTCAACATCTTTATTATTTCGAGTTGAAATGGAGGGTTAGTTTTAATTTAGATATTTTAAAACGATAGCATAGATTGATATCTTTTAACCAGAAATCTTTGAACCGTTTAATTTATAATAGTGTAGAAGTTTAAGTTTTGCAGTTTAATTGCACTTAATTGAAAAATTCTAATCGAAAAGTGTCAAAAGCAATTATAAATCAAATTTTCAAAACTAAACAATTTGAAACTGAATTGTTTGAAATAGAAAGCCTTGAATGGTAAAAGTTTCAGACTAAAACATTTAAACCTTTAACGTTACAATTTTCATTGTAATGTTAAATAACAATTGAAAATTATTAATTTGAAATCACCAAAATTAAGATAAATACAATAAATTTTGGTATTCAATTTTTTCCTTAATTGCAAGAGGAACTTCTCTGGTTTAAAACTTTTATTGAGTGGAGCAATGGGAAGTATTGTATTTTTAACATTTTTATCAAGCTTGAAATGAGGAAATGTTAGTTTTTAATTTTTGTTAAATTGGCAGTACATTGTATATTGTTAATGTTTTTATCGAGTTGGAAGGGATACAATTATTTTTTTAATTGAGAAAGGCCATTTTTTTATTTTCTGGGATTTTATTGTGTTTAAGGAAAGAATTTTTTATTTTCGATCTTTTTCTGAATTGGAACTGGATAATTTGAAAAAAAAATATTTTTATTTAGTCGGAGGGGAAGAAATTTTGATTTTCAATTTTTTCTGAATTGGAAGAAGGATATTTTTTATCTTTATGATTCATCTAGAACTAGAAGGGAGGAAATTTGTGTTTTCAAGTGTTTCTAATAGGAAGAGGCATTTATTTTGTTTTTAATGTTCTTATTGAGCTGGAAGAGGGACATGCATCATTTTTTAACATTTTTAATAATGCGAGTTGAAATGGAGGATTAGTTTTATTTTAGAGAATTTAAAACAATAGCGTCGATTAATACCGTGCAGACTGCAGTCGGTCTGCTGGTTTAATCTTCGTATACTCGGCTGTAGACGGAACAACTCGGAAACCTTCGTGCGTTTTTAGTATAATGTTTTAGAATTCTCGCAAATCCCGGATGCAGATATTGCTAGCGGCTCTCATTTCAGTACACATGCTTATTTAAGAATACTAGAATTTCATACATGTCTTATAAATTATGTTACTAAAAATATTTACTATTGAAGATATCTTTTACAGAACTTTTTATTCGCCATTATCACTTTTTCGCACTCACAATTTATAAACAGTAAATAAGACTTTTTCTAATCGTGAATACTAATTTTTATACGAAGATGTTAGTTTTTGATCTACTGATCTGTCTGTTTATTTAAAAACGAGCTTTCGCCCCACGACGTGGAGC
>JAABKJ010003006.1:0-26754 GCA_011634705.1 Andricus grossulariae
TTTAATCTTACCAAATTGAAAAATTTTGCTGTAGAATCTCCTAATTTTTTTCGAAATTTAAGGAAATATTTTGAAATGTTTTTCAATTTTCTCTTAAAGTTCAGAAAAAAAAAAATATATAAAAAAATTTCTCATTAATCTTAAGAAAATTCTTTTTTCAATCCTTTCAAAATTGTCAAAAGTTCTAATATTTTGAAAATTTTCAAATTTTTGTAATTTTTTTCAAAATCTGCAAAATTAAAACAATTGTTCAAAGTCTTTCAGATTGTTCTTTGACAATTTTATAAATGTTCCGAAATGTTTTGAAATTACCAAATTCCTGCAATATCTTATAATTTTATATTATTTTTTAATCGTTTCAAAACTTCTAAGTATCCCTTAAGCTTACTCAAATTTGTGACAAAATTATGCAATGTGGCAAAATTTTGCTTTAAAATCT
Source organism: Andricus grossulariae (assembly GCA_011634705.1). Taxonomy (NCBI): domain Eukaryota; kingdom Metazoa; phylum Arthropoda; class Insecta; order Hymenoptera; family Cynipidae; genus Andricus; species Andricus grossulariae. Next base: position 440 of record JAABKJ010003006.1, read on the forward strand.
GTCCAAAAATGACAGAATTAATATTGTTTAAATATTTAACAGTATTGTCAGAAACCAAAGCAATACATCTAAAAGCATTACAATATTTTGAGAAATTCGTAAAATAAAATGTTTCTCCTGCTTTTTCTAGGCAATCCGTAGATTCGATTGAATCTGCATTATTTCTACAATTGTGAAATTATTTAAACAATTATTTTGCTGCTTATGTACCTGAAAAAATAAAAGATTTCAAAAAAGGAAAATTATGTAAACAAATGCAAATTAGTTAACAAAGTAGGTATTTGTCAAATACTGAGGAATGATTTATAAAAAAAAAATGCATTAGTCAACAATGATTAAAACTTGTCACTATTTATCACGATTCGAAAAAATATTTTATGTGGCGCCATCCAGTTGAGTTTGTTTTCGAAAAGATGCATCAGAACTGGCAGATTGTGACTCACTAAGAGATCGATCTCTCAAGAACAGTATTGGGATTTTAGCTCTTAGGATTCAGCTCACCAAAGGTTTGAAGCCTAAAGAGATTCAAAAAGTCCGAACTTTCTAGTCTTTCTATCCTACGTGCCGAATTGAATCTTTTCCCGAATTGTTTGCGGAGGTATAACTCAAACCTTGGAGGCATTGTATGACGCCTCTTTCAAGCTACAGTTCTCCCACAGAGTATATCTCTTAAAGAACGCATTTGCAGCCTCACTTTTGGCTCCCTCGGGATTACATATACGTCATATGACAAAGGGTCTTCATGGTGCTCTTTTGGATTTCATGCAGGAAAATTCCGAGCTCAAGATGGCGGTCAAAATGCTTTGACAGTAAAAAGTGGACACAATAATAATACACGCGCGTGTCCACTTTTCACTGCTTAGTTTTTCTATTTCTGTTTCTTCCAGATGAAGTACCGTTGTCTACTTTTTACTGCCAATGTTCTATTACTGCTTTTTATCAACGTGAAATTATATCTAATTTTGTTGGGCACTTTTTTATAGGTGCATTTTACTCACCTACGAGATATTTCCACTTTTTATTATCAGTGGCTCAATTTAGTCTTTAACTATACTTCATTACATAAAAAATTCAGAGTATGAAGATGCATAAAAAACTGGGATCCAAAAGAGATGTTTTTGCTAAAGTTTCATTCAAGCATTGCGAGTGCAAAGAAGTAATAGCCGAGCGCGAAACGCGCGATCTGGCAGACGAGCGCCCTAAGCGTGCTCAAATTTGCGATCGAAGCGAGTTGTGCGCGACGAGAATGTGCCCGCGCCACACAAACCAACCATGAATCTTTCGGTCCTAGTTTTGTCCCTACGCTTCCCCTCGAATTACCGATATCGGGTAGGACTGATGTCATAACTGGACTTATTACCTTACGTCGACTTGGCTAATTAGTTTGGACATAATTTTTAATCACAAAATACATTTCTCGCATCAAGTTGGTAATTAGGCGTATACTTTAAACAATGAATAATACAAACAGTAGAGTAGCCTCGGATTGGATTTGAACTTTGGTTGATGAAAGGCATGTATCTAGAAAAGTTTAAGGCGATGAATGGAGACTGAGTGTTTGGAAGGCTAGATGTGTGAATGATCTTAAGAAGAGACAATTACGAGAAAAAATGCACGTAAGGAAGCTAAATATTTTATTTGTACCATAAATAAAAAAAGTGATGCGACAGAAGAGTGACAGGAATGGGGAGTTGAAAAACGGATTCGAACTATGGTCGGGAGTAGATAGTGAATCACATGGTAGTCAAGGAGTAGCTCTAATTATCAGTGAAAGAGGAAAACAGCATGACGAGGTGCATGAATCTGTATCTCCCGGAGTGTTGCGGGTGAGAATGAAAGTGGGAATCAGAAGATTATTTGTCATAGCGTCCCAGTGGGCAAAAAAATTAAGGATGTACTAGAGACGTCCTCGGGACATATCTAAGACGTCTTTGGGAACTTATCTTTTGGACATCCTAGGGATGCTTTTAAGACATCTAATGTCAGTACGAAAGATGTCCCGAGAATGTATTATGTCTTCAAGACGTCTTTAGTACATCTTTAGGACATTAGACTTCTTAAAGGCCTTGTTTGGACTGACATTGAACGTCCTAGGAACGTCCCAAGGACGTCCTTGGGATGTTCATGGACGACTTCTGGGTAACTGAAAAAATTAGAGAGCTATCAGCTCACTAAATAACATAAGCAAAATATATTGATAAATAGTTATTCGTAGAGTAATGGAAATAACAGAGGAAAAGATCTGGGAAGTCCAATGTTTGGAATGCTTAAAAATCATGTTTTCCCATCTTCAAATGTTTTGATTTTTATAAAAAGCTGCGGTCGGCTTTGCCCTCCAGTGTGGGGCAATGCCGACGAAATACAGCTTGTTAGAAATAATTAAATAATTAAATCATTGCTTCATTCATGTAATTAATACTTATAGAAATATGATATACAATAATGCAGGACTCGAAATGAAAAAATTGATCAATACTACATCTTATTAACTTTAAAAAAATCATTGACTGTTAACTGATCGGCGCTGCCCCTCCTTACCCTGCGTGGAAAAGAAGGAGTCACGTATTTTTTTGGAGACATTCAAGATTTTCTTATTTTAGTTCATCCAGGTTTTCCATTTTATCAAAATGCACATATAAATGTTAAATTTATTCCAATTTAAAAAAAAGAAACAAAAATGTTATAAAAAATAACACCTTTTTTCCTGAGATTTTTAGGAATAATAGGTAATACTACATTTTACTTACCGTACATTTCCCATGTCGTATTTTCGTTTGTTTTTCAGAAGAAAAAAATTATTTTTGATTTTTTTTCTTCAAAATCTGGCCCTTTTTGCAATTCTTGAGTTTTTGAGGTTTTTGTCATTCCAGTTTTTCAGGTCCCTCACACTCTTTCAATATCGATGAGGAAAACGAATAAAAAATAAAAAATTTTAAAGCTGTTTCCATTTTTTGAAACTTAAAACTCGACATTTTCTTAAAACAGCTACATCTTTTTTGCTTTCGAAATTTTCAGGAGCGATAGTTAATATCTGCCGTGAGTTGGCAAAACACCGTTAAGTGTAATTCGGATAAGTTACCTGAATGCAGTTAACAGTGGGCAACTAAAGGGACTTATCTGAAATGCAGCTAACGGTGTTCTTCCAAATCACGGCAGATATGTAGTAAAATTACCATCAATTTAAAGCTTGCCATGTATTTATATTTTGAGAGAAACACATTTATATTTTTTATTACTGTTCTCGCATATATTGAATTTTACTGTTACTTTTTACATAAAATCAGAACAATTTTACTTCATTGGACATAACGATATAATGCGTCAAAAACTGCAATGCAGCGTCAAACACTTTTTCTTTTTTCCCCGCGCAAAAACAAAGGCTCAGTCCGCCTCGAATATATATTACCTATCACATCTGACAATTTTTTAGCGAAAAGAAGCTTTTTTATTCATTCTTTATTTTTCTCATCGGTTTCGAAAGTTAAAAAAAAACAGGACAAACTGGAAGAAGAAAAATCTTGATATGATGATAAACGTTTATTTTTCAGCCTGTTGGCCTTGAAAAATTGACTTGCTTACACTTCCCTTTTTCTTTTAGAGAATTTTCTTAAAACTAACTCTTAAAAACTAACATCCATCCATACCTTATCTATAAGATCGCCTTGCCTTCCTCGCTTCACCTCGCTCGCATGTCCCTACTCTCTCGCACTGCCTCGCATTGCCAAACTCTGCTTCCGCGGCTAATACCTAATACTTATCTACTATTCACAATATTTACAGATTACTTATATCTACCTCCTCTCCTATTTACAATATTTTCTTCTCCATTCCTCTTCTTCCTTCCTTCTCTTCTCCTCCATCCTACCTAACACTCATTTCACCCATGCTACTGCCCTTTTGTCCCCCCTTTCATGCATCAATACCTCCATGCTTATTCCACTTCTTTCCACCTCTACGCATTCCTACAATTAGTTCACCACTCTTGCATCCCCCTTCCCACACAGTTCGCACATTCCCTTCTCCCTAGAGAGCCAGAACCTATTCAAATCCTCCATGCACCCACATCAAATCCTCGCTATAAGCTCCTGACTTCGTTTCTCTCCTTTCTCATAAAAATATTGCGCTCTCGCCCTTGCCGTAATCCACACATAGTTTCCGTTGAACCTTGACTCTCTTATTCTCTCTTTCTTTACTGTTTTCTCTCTCTCCATGCCATTTTTCTTAACCAACTCATATACCTTCCTTCTTCGTGCATCCTTCTCACTTCATCCGTCTGCAGTCCATTCGTTCTAAAATACCTTTCCCATTCAGCCTCCATCCTCCCACCCCTCTACTGTTCTCCTCCTCCCACCCCTCTTCTGTTATCCTTCTCCCACCAACACTCTCTAACCAGCTTACTTCCCCCTCTTCCAAAAATTTTTCCTCACATTTACACGCCCGACTTCCCACTAGAATCCCTACACTCGTTCTCCCCGTCTCCCTCCTGACAATACAATTAGGCGTGTTCCTTGCCAACCCCAATGTCTACTTTACATACCTCTCCTGTGTCAAACAATTTCATTCTCCTTCCAAAATCATCTGCGAATAACTTCTTTCCCAACCCCCAAACCTGCCTCATCACCACATTCGCCCTCTTCACTCTCTCTTTTATGTGACCATCCACTCTCCCATTCCTCCGAAACACGAAGCCCAGGTACACAAACTCTTTCACCTCCTGCAACGCCTCTCCCTTCCACTTCCACTCTTCTTCCTTATTCCTTCCACCACCTTTTCTGAACACCATAACCTTGGACTTTTTGGTATTCACCTCTAACCTGTTGTTTTCCAGGTATCTTCTCAACCTCTTCATCATCTCCTTTGAGGCCTCCTCGCTTCATGCCAGTAACACTATGTCATCTGCATACGCTAGTGACCAAATTCTAACTCCTCCTATCCTAACTCCCCCAGCACCCCGGCCTCCAGCTTATTTTCCATATCCGCAATTAAAATCGCAAAAAGAATTGGGTTAAGCGGACACCCTTGCCCCGAAATCCCCTCTCCTTCTCTTACCTTATATTTGGTCTCTTCATATATCTCCCTTACCCTCTCGATCAGACCTTTCTCCACTCCCCTATCCTCCATCGTCTCCTACAACCTGCTCCTATCCACCGAAGGAAACGCGCCTTTGAGATCCACGAAAAACGCGTGCACTCTCGACCCCTTCTTTACTTATACTCTATCCACCACGTGCTGCAGATCGTAGATATTGTCTATAGTACTCCTACCCGCCCTAAAGCCCGCCTACGTCTCCGGCAATATTCCTTTCCCCTCGACATCCTTCCGCAGCCTCTCCGCCACCACCATCGCGTATACTCGCCGTATATCGCCGTATTTATTATCGTAATCCCTCTATAAATTCCCTGTATATCCCGTCTACTTTCTTAAACAGTGGCACTATCAACCCTTCTTTCCACCCTCCTGGGAATCCCTCCCTCCTCCATACTTTCTTCACTACCTCCTGCAGCCTCTCCCCAACTTCTTCTCTTGTGTACCTCTTGTGTACTAAACAGCCATGTTTCGTTCTCTACCCCGTCCAGCCCTGCTGCTTTTGACCTTCTTAACTTCCTTATCTGTTTCTCTATCTCCTCATCCTTCAACTCCTCCATTTTTACCTTCCGCGTTCTTCTACTGCCACCATCCCTTTTCCTTGAATCTGAGCCGTGAAATGATTGTTTAGAAAACTCCCTCTACTCCTCACTCTCTATCTTCTCGCTTATTCCCACTCTACACTCTCTTAACCCATTTATTATCTTCCAGACATCCTCCTCTGTCTTAACATTTTCTAACTCCTTTTCCAGATCTCATTTTCCTGTTTTTTTTTCTCTTACATATCAACCTAAACTCCTTTTTCATTTCTACGTACTCCTCCCTTTTCGCAGTACCCTCTTTCCGCTTCTTGTACTTCCTGTTCACCTTCCTTTTCATGTTTCTACATTCCCTATCCCACCACGACTTCACCATTCCCTTCTTCTTCTTTTTGAATACCTTTTTTTGCACGCAACCTTTCACTTTCTCTTTTAAATCCCCCCACTCCCCCGTCGACCCTTCTTCACCAACTTGCCTTCCGTCGCTCTCACCCCTAGTCCACAACCCTAATGGCTGATGGTCTGATTCAACCCTCCCTTCTACTGCGAATCTTTTCGTCTCCTCCCACCCTTGCATATTCATGACTACATAGTCTATCACCGATACCCCCATCTTACTTACATATGTGTATTCTTCCTCTTCGTCCCCAGTTGCCATACCATTCGCCACCGCGCCCAGCCTCAATCCTCCATCCAGACCCTTAGAATCGCCCCCTCCTTATTTATTATCTTATCCTTCGATTTCCTTCCGAAGCACTCCCCTTCCCTGTAAAAGCCCTCTTCCCTCCCCATCCTCGCATTGAAGTTTACACCCAGTACCGCCATCCTATCCTTATTGTACACTGTCACAAACTTATACGTTAACCCTCCTATCTTTACTTCCCTCATTTGCACTCCCTCCCCCTCTTCCTCTACATGAACTTCTTTCTCTAATCCTTCTATAACACATGTTGTAATTCACCCAGTAGCTCGTCCTTTCTTCTTCACACTCATCGCCTCCTGGAGTCTCCACCTATAACCCCTTGGCAGCTTTGGCACTATTCTATCCCATTCCTTTCTTTCTAACCACGCCTTTACCAGTGCCACAGCATAAAAATCTTGGATATACCTCCAGAACTCATCCTTCTTCTTTATCCCTGCTACGTTCCAGTACAGCACCTTCACTACTCCTCTAATCTGCATTACCCCAATCCCCTACTTCTTACGAAAAAAATTCCCCTGCACTTCCTTCAACACCTCTTTCTCCTCGTCCCACACCCACATTTTCTCGTCTATTCTTATTTTTTGATATCCTACCTTCGCCGATCTCCCTTCACACCTCTCCCTCCTAGCCCCGTCGTTCAGCATTCTCTGCAAATCCCTTTCCTTTCTCGTCAAATCGTGATCGATGAAAACTCCCTTATCCTTTACCCTATTCTTATTTCGCATTACCCCCAACTTTTCTTCCCAGCTCTTCAACTTCACAATCGCCACTTCCTTCTCACCTCCTAGTCTTCCACCCTCATACTTCACTCACACCTTCCATACAAATTTCGTAAAATCCTCTCACCACCTATTATTGAATACGTTCTCACTTCCGCCATCAAAATGCAAGTCCAAGCAGGCGTAATGTGGGCGCTTCCAGCCCAGTGACGTTCGCACATGCGCACTCCGTCGCCGATCCGATATCAAACTTTACGCCCGCCACATAAAACATTACGCCCGCTACACATACACTGCACCACGCAAGTGAGAATATGGAGGAAATTATCTTTATCTTTTAAAAATTGTATCGCTGGACACCACAGTCTCCTTTCTGCAAATTATGCTATGTCTTCCTTTTACTTATAATGCTCAGGCGGCAAATTCACACTAGTCAAAATAGCCTTCATTACGCTCTTGATACACAATGTACTATTTTGTCCGAACCCCTTGAAAGCGCGCTATTAAATGCACGTGAAGCAGGCATAAAGTGGTCGCTTCCAGCCCAAAGACGTTCGCACATGCGCACTCCGACGCTGGGTCGACATGAAACTTAACGCTCGCTACATGGAACTTTACGCCCGCTACACATACACTGCACCACGCAACTGAGAATATAGAGGAAATTATCTTTATTTAAAAAAAATTGTATCGCTGGACCCCACAGTCTCCCTGCTGAAAAGGGGCCTTCCATAAACCACGTGGTTTCTTAAGGGGTGGGGGGGGGGTTCAACGAAAGGCCACGTTGGTCTACATAGGGGGAGCGGGTGTTCGGCGAAACGCCACGTTGGTCTACATGGGGGGAGGGAGGGGATTCGACGAACGACCACGTTGGTCGACATGGTGGGGGAGGGGCAGGGTCCGAGTCCGAGCCATGTGGTTTTACACTTAGGTGTTAAAAAAAAATGAAACGCATGGCCAGAAAACAGAAAAATGGGGTGGGGGGTCTACGATAATGACAAAATTGGGCCTCGTGGTTTATGGAAGCCCCAAAGTACGTTTTTTCTTCCTTTCACTTACAATCTTAAATTGTCAAGTACATCAAAAATTCTCTATCCGCTTAACATGCTTGTTTTTAAGGACGGTCGGACAAAAAGTATCGTGTGTGTATCAAACACGAAATAGGTAGAAGAATAAAAAATCAAATATTTTTTGTCTTTATTGTCATCCTTTTTCACAAAAACAAAAACGGAATAAAGTCCAAATCTTGTCTATTTCAATGTGCAATTCTAATTAAACATTTCACATCAATCACATTTATTTAATTTTTTAATTTAAATGGAGGGTACAATATTTTATCAAGAAAATATTAAACATCGTCCATATTCGTACGATAAGTGACAAAAGAATTATCGGATTGGATTGTAATGCTTTATCACACTTTTTAGGGCTCCAAAAGAAAAATTAATTTTGTAAACCCGCCTTCTTTGACGAACGGTTGTGGTTTTACCCATCAAAATTTCTATTGACATATCGAAAATGCCAAATTGCCATTAGTTAGTGAAATTTCATGCTAATTACTATAGTGGAATCCTACTAATTCAGTTAGAGAAAGATAAGCCACTGAATTAGTAGGTTTATACTAAGGAATTAGTGAGAAGTCGTTTACTTGTCCACCAATTACTTTAGTGAGCATTTCTACTATGAATCAGTAGAAAACTACTAATTCACAGTAAAAAAATTAACAATACAGGTAGTGAGCCTTATTAAGTAAATTTGTAGTTTTCTACTGAAAATTAGTAGAAAAATACTAATTCACAGTAGAAATGCTTATTACTGAGGCAGTGTCTATGCGTACTGAAAAACCCTGGCCTTTTGTACAGAAATTTCAGTACCAGTAGTCCCTTTTCTAGGTCCCACAGCCTATTACTGAAGTATATAGTAAACAACGTTGCACTAATTCGTTATTATACAGTGCTACTAATTCAGATATAGAGAATGATTATTGAGAATATATTTTTTTATTTAGGGCTGTATAGATTAATTTAAAAAAAGTTTATAGTAATGGGAAACGTGACAATCAGAAATGTTCAATAAAAGAACGAGAATTTGTAACATTTTCATCTGTATTGAGAAAGAAGAAGGCAATATTGCGACAGTTGAAATAAAGAAAATTGAACTATAATAATTAGTTTTATATGCTTAAACTTTCTGAGAATTATTGAAAAACAAATTTCAATTAAGCAGTACGAGTTTAATTTACAATTTTGGTGATTTTAACTAAATATCATTAAATGAACTGATTATTATTAATAATATGTTGATCCTTCTAAGTAAATTGTGGCTAAACAAAAAATTGTTAAAATACAAATTTACTTAGTAAAATACAATAGTATAAAAATCACAAGTTTATTTTATACTAACCTCAATTTTTGAAAATATTAAAGAATTCTTAAATGATTTTAATTATTAATCAATTAGTGAATATGTTGTCGATTATTTTCGATATGAAATGTGTACGTGACGTTTGTCAGGTACTTGTTATTGTGATTTGTGGAATTTATTTGTGTTTCACGATAAAGTTCGCGATAAAATTAATAATGCGCAAGAATTAAAGGCATTATTATTAAAGCATTACTTTTTTCAAAGTGAGTAAAGTAAGGTGAAATAGATTAAGTGATTAAATCATTCTTGTTTTTCCATTTTGAAGTAGGAACTTGTAAATATGTTTTGTTGGTGGAGATGACGCACTATGATCCATGATAATGTGACTAAGACTACTGACAAGTTTTACAATATTACCTTCATATTGTTTCCATAAAGCTAAAAATGTAACTCGATTTCATTCTTTCAAGTAATATATGCAACCCTAAATAAATTCTTATTTTTCACAAAGAAATTAGTAGTTACTTCCTCTATAGAATTACTGAATATTTTAACTCATCGAATTAGTAATTTTCTACTAATCTATATAGTGGTAAACTTTCATTTGATTAAATAAGTAGAATTTTATTAGTAAGAAGTGAAATAAAACAATAATTTATTTTCTTCAAAGAAGGAAAAAAGTAATTATTTAAAATAAAAGTAATTTTACATCTTTCAAAAGCATTTTCACTTTAAAATTAAAAAAAAAACAAGTTAAAGAAACAATTTTCTCAATTTAAACATTTTCTCTAGGTATTCGAGACGCCTCGAACCGAGCACCCAGGGCTTTTTTTACCTAGATATCACTTCAAACAGCCAAAGCCTTTCTTGGGAGCTATGAGTATCGACAATTCTTATTTTTCAGTATAGTTCTACCCAGGTGGAAATATCTGTACTCCGCCGGAGTTAAAAATATGGCTCATTTTATGTAATTCTTAAAAGAATTGAATTGTAAAATGACCTAAAACACCTAAAAAGCAAACCATTATACAAAAGTTTAAGAAAATTTGTTATTGAAAAAATTCTCGCAGTTATTCTATTCATATTTTATATTTATTATTTTTATTCTGAGAAAGCTTACACAATACATATATAATACATAATTCTAGCTGCGATAATTTGTTTAGGTCAAAAGACCTGTACAAATGAGTTGGATTAAATGATAAGCTACTCTATTACACTAGTAACACAATTTACGTTACGGAGACATTATAAAAACCCTAACTTTGATTACAGAGGAGAAGTATTTAGCAACACAGAATAGTTATTTTTTATCTGGGGCATTCATTAGCTCAATTCAGAATGAACCAGAAGCTTTAAGACTTACCACGGACTCGAAACAATCCTTTCTGACATCCCTATACGTCGGGCATTCTGCCAACAAATGAAACAGATTCTCTTCCACTCCCAGACTGGAGATTGTGCAAAGTGGCCCCTTAGTGTAGCCAAAAGAAAGATTCTCGAATGAGAATCTACACCTCACGTATCCCATGAGACGCATCTGGGTAAGAAGTATAATGAATTTAAACGGCATTTCATTATAAAGGTACTGCTACCCCATATGATCGATTCATACGTGAAGTAGCACTTGAAACGAGAATGTCTGACTCAACCTGTACAGGTCTGCATCCCTAAGATGTACCTCGAATTTTGCTAGGATTGAATCCTTGTTGTTCTGTAAACCTACCAGATCCATTCCAGGCCATAGGGCCTCCATTCCACACAACGTGAGAAGATATTTTAACTGTAGGACCAAATTTGACATGGAAACTGCCTTATCAGAATCCGTAAGGACCTGTAGAAGTTTTAAATAAATTTTAGGGGATCTCTCATCACCCATACCTAAAACTTTCTCGAGCCAGTTTAAGGCCATCTTTAATATGTTTAATGCTAGTGGAACACGGCCTAGTTCCAGTGTTAATGCGTAACCTGGAGTTGGTGAAGGCAAATCTAAAACTTGCTTGAAGAATGTAATGTGGCTTACCTCTACCTACTCACAATACTTCAAACCCCAAGTCCCTATTACATAAAAAAGGACGCTCGAGATAAGGCTCTGAAATAATATTTGTTTAGAGCGCCAAGATTCCGACTTGGATGCTCGAAGGACTTGCAAAGATGAACCCGCAGCTATTTCAGCAGCAGTAACACTTTTGGTGCAGGCCAAAGAAAAGGTACCCGAACTTCAAAAAAGCTTGCCCAGGTATGTATATTCCCGAACCATCTCCAATTGAGTTCCCTCAAACGTAAAATTCGATATTAACGGGGGCCTACCCCTATGGAAAACCGTGGTCTTAGTCTTTTATGTATTCACTTGCAGATAATTCAACCTACAATATTCGATAATAGCATTAATTTTTCTCTGGAGATCAATTTCAGAGTTAGCAAGTATAACTATGCCATTAGCATACGTCAAAAGAATAACCTCGATCAGGTGATCTATTGAAATTCCCTTTGCGCCATACCAGGGCCGCATTTAGGGTTGTGGGGACCCTAGGGCAGGTTAAAATGTTGCAGCAATTTTGATTTACCGACTAGTTACATTTGTAAGGGCCCGGAATTTATAGGGGCCCTGGGGCCATGGTCCCGCTGGCCCTGTACTAAATACGGCCCTGGCCATTACTCAGAAAAAGGTTTCTAAATCCCCGATTGCTAGAATGAATAAAACCGGGCTAAGAAGCTCATCTTGAAGGACCCCGCATTCCACGTCAACTGGGTCCGTGGTGCCCTCTGGAGTACGAATGGACATCCTAGCTGCATCATAGAGGCTCTTTTGAAATCAATAAAACAGGCAAAAACTTTACGAACAGGAATAAAAAGATAGATCTGTACGATGACGCTAAAAAAATATGCTCCATACAACCTCTGGCAGCTTTAAAACCTGCCGAAATTCCGACATGTACTGACACTCATTTATCCGCGCCACTAGTCTGTTCAGGAGGATTCGAGTGAATATTTAGCAATAACATTCACTAGCGCAATATCTCTGTATGAGGCTGGATCCTCTTGGTCACCCTTTTTGAATAGCATGCATGTAAAAATATTCGCTCAATCTAAGGGGACCTCATTGCCCGAGACTTGTGCAGAAATTTGGCGAAGAAAACTATACATTCCAATTCCTTCTTATTCCCACAGCTTTAATTAAAATCGCGCGCCTTAGTAATGTAAGGTCGGTTAGGTTAGTCCGCTCTACTTGACGAAAGTTGAGTGTCGTGACTGTCGCAGTTTGTAAAAAGCAGCGTCATTTGTGAAAAACTATTAGCACAAGGAACATTTTCGAGATTTGCGTTTTTTTATCCTTCGTGTATAGGTTGTATAAAAAAAGTTAAGTAAGTATTTTTCGCAATAGAATTTTGTGATTAATACGATGGAATGGTTGGTTTTTCGATATTCAAAATATTTTTTTGTTGTGACATTTTTATGGAAAAAAGTACATATGGGTTGAGGCAGCCAACAGTTAACAGATGATGCCGAAAAGGCTAAAAAGCGAACTGCTTGTGGCAGCACTTGACGAGGCCGTCTGAAGGTATAATTTCCTTATGAAACCTCGGACAGCAGCAACGAAGATAACATAATTTTTCCGATTTTTTAAAATTTTGGTTTTTCCTTTGAGTTCCATTAAATGTCAGAGGAAACATTTAACTTTGTTTTTTGTTTTCATATATCATCTTGGACCTAATCAAAAACTTATACAATATTATATTTGTGTATTAAAACTTTGTGTGCTGCCTAATAACTGCTGAAATGGTTGGCTGCCTCGCCCCACGTTTTTACAGTTGAGCAAAAACATAGCGTCTCTGGAAGACGGTTGTAGAAACTGTAATGTGCAAGCTACGTCAAAATGCTGCGAAACAATTTTGTAGCCAAATAATCCAGATTTCTAAAAACACCATACACTTTTTGACATATTTTAAAACACGTGCTCTGCACAGGAATCGTCCAGATTACCTGTACACGTTCATGTGCAATTTCGTGTACAGGAACATGTGCAGGATCCTCCGAGGACAGTCGACGCCTTTTTAACAGGGCTAAAAAGAATGGGAATCGGGACTCGTACAGGACAACCTTAACCAGATATAATAATGAGATACAAAATGCCGTAAATGCCTCATAGAGGGGTTATTGTCAGGGAATCGAGAATATAACTGACACTGCTAGACTTCAGAGAACCTTGAGGGGTAACTCATCATGTCAAATAAACGCATTAATATTGCCTTCGGGTGAAATGGCTGAGACGATTAATGAAATCCTTGAGTACCTAATGAGGGTACCCTTCCCGGGCTCGGAGTTGGATTACCCGAATGAAGAGGCGTTTCGTGAGTCATACAATTTAGGAGGACCAACTTTTAGAGCCAGAATGGTAGATTGAAAAGTAGCCAGTCGTATTGTCACTTATTCAAAAATTAGATGCGTAGTTAAACAATTGAAACCATTTAAAGCTGCAGGAGATGATAAAATATTCCCTGCATTAATTCAAGAAGGACTTCAGTCCTTGCCGGGTCCATTGTGCGACATCTTTCAGGCATGCTTAGCAATGCGATACACCCCGGTAGCATGGAGGAAGGTTAAGACAATCTTCATTCTAAAGCCGGGTAAGGATACCTACTATGAGGCAAAATCCTTCAGAGCGATCAGCTTGATCTCGTTCATGCTGAAGACACTAGAAAAATAAGTGGACCTTTACTTGAAAGGCGAAATCCTAACAGAAAAACCTCTCCATAGAAATCAATTTGCCTCTCAAAAAGGAAGATCGACTGTAGACGCTCTGTATGCACTTAACACCAGCAATTATAATATGTTACGGAAATGTGAAGTAGCAATTGCAGTATTTCTTGACATAGAGGGGGCATTTAGTAACAATCCAATTGGGTCCATATACGGTTCTGCTGAAACACACGAAGTTAGTAACATGGTAAACAGGTGGATGCACTCCATATTGAAGAGAAGAACGGTACATACTTCGCTAAATATAAGTAAGGCCGAAGTTTCAAGGGGATGCCAGCAGGAAGGAGTTCTTTCATCCACTCAGTGGTCGCTTGTCATTGATCACCTGATTCGTGTTTTAAACGAATAGGGGTTTTACACTAAAGGCTATGTAAATGACCTGGCGATCTTGGTAACAGAGAAGCATGAGGGCACCTTAATGGAACTCATGCATTCAGCGCTCAACATAGTAGAGCCATGGTGCAGGGACCGTAGTTTGTCCGTTTACCCGGACAAGATGGAACTCCAGCATTTTAACAGAAGAAAGAAGCTTCCTGATCTTAGAAATCTTGAGTTCTACGGTAGGGAAGTAGAATTTTCAAAATCAGCGAAGTATTTAGGAGTAATATTTTACCCTTAATTAAACTGGAAACTCCATATTGACGCAATGGTAAAAAAAGCTAAGATGGCTTTTTGGGCCTGTAGATGCGCAATACAGAAAACTTGGCGCTTAAAAACCAGAATTACTTAAGATGATAACTTAATGGATAACTGAGGACGCTAAGGACTGAACTAATCAGTATTATTACAGAAATTTTATCTGTAAATGCATACCATCTCCTTTTTTATATACAAAGATACGACCTAAATAAAAATCAAAGAAAAAGTTATAGAGGAACATAAAAACAACAAACAAAGAGTCAAAAATTACTTTATTTTCATATATTTGTAAGATATTTGTAAGTAATAGGATATTTCTGACTTTTAAAAAGGGGGTATATCCTGTGAGATGTTAAAAAAGCTTTATTTCCAAACGAGTTCCTGTGTTTCAAGGTTATCAGTGATTTTTAGTGCTGCTCGCGTTAGCCATGTAGATAATTTCTGACAGTAGTGTATTTTTTTTTTTTTATAATTGTAGCGTTAGGCATGAGCTTATCTAGCATCCTTCACACCAGCACTCCTTCATTTAGTGTATTCTATAGGACACAGAGTGGTCCAGACAAAAGAAGAAGCCGGTGAAACTCCAATACAACAGTATGAAAACAACAGCCCCAGTTGGCACAAATCCATTAACATCTCAAGATCGTCCTTAGAACGTTCTTAGGACGTCCGATGTGAGTCCAAATAACGTTTCCAAGATGTCTAATGTCCTAAAGATGTCCTAAAGACGTCTTAAAGACATAGGACGTTCTCGGGACATCTTTCGTAGTGACATTAGACGCCTTTCCATTGGGCGAACAAAGTTAAGGATGTTCTAGAGATGTCTTTGGGACATCTCTAAGACGTCTTTTGGAACATGTCTTTTAGAGATCCCAGGGATGCTCTTAAGACGTCTAATGTCAGTACGAAAGATGTCCCGAGAACGTCCTATTTATTTAAGACGCCTTTAGGACATCTTTAGGACATTGGACGTCTTAGAGACGTTGTTTGGACTGACATTGGACGTCCTAGGAACGTCCTAAGGACGTTCTTGAGATGTTCATGATTTTGCGCCCACTGGGTTAAGAGCATCCCTAGAATTTTCCAAAAGACATTCCAAAAGACGTCTTAGGGATGTCCCGAAGACGTATCTAGGACATCCTTATTTTTTTGTCCACTGGGTAGCTAAAGGCTTAACAAGATAGAATTGATGTTTAATTAATGTGCAATTATTTTTTCTGAACAAATAAAAATTATGGTATTACCTTGTAAAATTGTAGCTTATAGAAAAAAATATTTCATAATTTTTTTCAGAAAAAAGAATTGCACATTATTTAAACGTCAATTCTATCTTTTTTGAGCCTTCAGCTAGTTCTGAAAATAAGTTCATCAAAAAAATAAAAACTACGTGTTAACTTTTTTCCCCAGTGGTATAGTCTCAGGGTGTAAGCCTTTCTAGTTTTTTTAAATCAAATGTATTTTAGTTTAATAGGTGTCTTAATTTTCTATAATTTGAAATGTTTACTACTGAGACTTAATCTGCTTTAAAAATAAATTAAAATGTATTTTTATTTTTTATTTACAAAATATTTTCGAGATTATATAATTAAAGATGACTTGAGGCATAGGTCGAAAATTTTTAGTTTAGCATGAAAAAAACCCGTTTTACTGATTTGCTAAAAGTGAGCATTTTAAAGGATGACCCGAGTTCAAACAAAACATTTAGGTTTTTTATTGTGACTCTACTCTACAGCCTAATCTATCCAGTAGGGTCCGTCAAAAAAAAAAAATTGTGAACATCGAAATTGGAACTATGCGGAAAAGTAGTGTATGAGGTCCCTGAAAAAGTATAATTAAATTGCTGTGGATTCATGAACGCCTTGAACTTATACGTTAGCAAAATGTGCTGTAAAAATTCTTATGAAAAGAAAGCATTAGAAAAAATGTTATTAATCTAGAAAATCATAAATTGGGGTTGCTACAAGACCTGAGGGGTCTGGAACCCCTGGTAAACCTTGAAAAGTTATGGAATTTTGAAAAAATGACTGGATTTTTGTATGCGCACCTACTTCATAGTCTTTAACAATTATTTCAGTACTTCATATCGAATTTTAAATTTTCGAATTGGTTTTTATAATAATAAAAATAATGTGGTTATAATTACAGATTTGAAAAAATGTTTGATAATATTATTGAGAATTGTTTAAAATTTACCAATTATTAAAATGCCCTTTACTTTCCTATGTGGAAATGCTCTCTATGAATTTGTACGGAAACTTTTATAAATTGCTATATGAAAATATGTAAAATTTTATGGAAATATCCACGTATTTTTAGTGAATTTGGACTCGGAATGATTTGTTTTTAAATTTGCATCGTCTAAAACTTTTCAAACGCGATTATTGAAACTGAACTTTAATTATTTTTTCTTAGAAAATGGTATCTATGAAAATATTACCTAACTATGAAAAATTACAAGTATAGCTTTTGCAAATTTTGCAAATTTTCGTTTTTTTTTTACAAAATCCTATTAAAAATTATGAAAAACTAAACCGTCAGATTAAAGTCGTAAATTTTCCTATTTTTTCATAGAAAATTGTAAATTCATTGTAAATTCATTATAAAAAAATGACGACCAAAAAAACGTTTCTCAATTCTTTTTATTTATTTTCACAAATTTTTAGCTGGTTATCGCATTTCGTATAAATATAAGTTGGTTAGCAAACAAATGTAAAAACAACACTGGAGGTTATCGCCATATGGCATTAAATTAATTATAACCAATCTAAATATTAGGTGTTAACAATTTTCCGAAGTTTAGAAAATCTGAAGAACCACTTTGATACATAATAGACGGCAAACAATTATTTTTCGTGACAAAATGTTGAAAATGGCTTGGTTGTTTATAAAAATGGCTTATAACAATAAAATTGCGCAACAAACAAATTATTTGCATTTTTTATGCTCAGGTTGTATTTATAGTCGAATGCAAATGTACCTCAGAATTGAGAGCTATGAAAAAATATTTTTCTTAAAAATACATTTGTTCGTATTTTCTTTTTTTAAAAGGCTAAAATGTAAAAGAATGGATGATATCACTTCAAGTGTTTGTTGAAAATGGAATGTCTTTTAATTCGAAAATAAAGTTTTGGATCAGTCAATAATAATAATTGAAGGCTGTAGTCACTCTTTTATTTGTAAACAGTGTTCAAATTTGAAGTCCTTTAAATAAAACTCATTAAAATTAGAAATGTTCCAAAGAGTAATTAATTGTAAAAGTATTAGTTTGAAGTAAAGACTAAAAATATAAAATATTTGAATATTTTATTTTAGAAGTTTAGAATTCAGGAAAGTTTTGCTTTGAATAATTTAATTTGTAGTTTAGTTTCGAGTACTTGAATGAAACTTTTTTCAGGTTTGAACCTTTAAAGAGGGAAGTGAACAGGAATTTTATTTTTTTATTACATTTTTAGTGGTCGCCTGGAAATATTGATATATTTAAAATTTAATCATCAATAAAAATGTTTCACGTGCGAATAAATTTTAATATTATTTTTGAAAAATAAAATATTAACAAAATATATTACTGAAACACTGTATAGTCGAATGACCCCAATATGAAGAGAACGTTTGGATCCAATCCATGAGCTTAAATATATTATTTTAATTGTAAAATATTCAACCCAAATATGCCATTTAAAAACTACTTTGATCGGAGGCGAGAGCAATTGAAATTACTATACTGGAATTAGCGAGAGAATTAGTTAGGGAGTAGTGAAGAAGCATACAAAGTTAAACTAGTATTAAAAAAATGTCCCACTTGAATGGAACGAACTTTATGTTCATTGTTTTAAATAATGAACGATTAAAATTTGTATAACTATGAACGTATTCTATCTTAAGTTACCTTGTTGGTGGTTCCACGGTCTACAAACTTAAGTTCGGTGTATTTTTCGTATCCCAGTGGGCACAAAATTTGGCCACGTCTTTACGACATCGTTACGACATCTTTACGACAACTTTACGACATCCTATGTCCATGCCGTTAAGGTGTCTTTACGATATCGTAAAGACGTCGCACAATCTGACGATGTCTTTACGATATCATAAAGACACCTTAAGGACATCGACATAGGATGTCGTAAAGTAGTCGTAAAGATGTCGTAACGATGTCGTAAAGACGTCGTCAAATTTGGTGCCCACTGGGATATCAATTCACATTTATTCTTGAAAACATTTTAATCAAGATTTTCGGAAGCATACCACCGCCAAGTAAACTAACAACAAAAAATCTCAGACATTTATTTTCTCGAAAGAACTATGTAAATTCATATTTTCGGGTTGAAAATTCAACTGTTTCGTAGACAACTTGGCTTTGACTTGAAAATTCAACATTTTTGACATTTTTTTCTTTATTCACTGAAAAATCTTTCTGGGTTGAAAATTCAACTCGTTTCTTCAAATTCGTCTTTTTGGTTTAAGAATTCATCTGTTTTAGTAGATATTCAATTTTTTTCTATCCAAAATACAAATGTTTGGTTTAAAATTAATCCTTTTGTTAAGGATTCGACTACTTTGTTCTGAAAAATCGTCTTTTTGGTTGAATTCAACTATTTGGTTTTTTATTTGGATTGAAAGTTGAACTACTTTGTTAAAAATTCATTTTTTGATTGGAGATTCAAGTATATATCGAATGTCCCGAAGAATAAGTTACTAACCCATTTTTCCGCAAACAGAGCGTATCAACTGTATTATGCTTTGCTAGCGTATCGTATCTCCATTTAAAAATACATAGAGATAAATAAGAAGTAAAATATAGTTGATACACTCTGTATACGGAAAACTTTGTTAGTGACATTCTTTGGGACAGTCGATATTATAACTTTTTTCTAACTTTTTTTATTATAACTGTATATTATCATTTCATTAGTCAAAAATTTAACTATTCTATTGAATATTCATTTTTTGGTTTAAAATTAATGTTGTTAACTGAAACTTTAATTATTCCATTTTTTGCTTAAAATGCATGTTTTTGTTGAAAAATAAACTGTTTTGTATAAAATTCTTCTGTTTGGTTTGAAAATAAATTGGTTTTAATTTTGAATTAAACTATTTTATTGGAAATTCATGTTTTTTCGTTGAATTTGATCGTTTTTTATTTTAAATAAACATTTTTTTGTTAAAATATCAACCATTACATCTTTTGGTTGAGCTTTTAACTATTTGAATGAAACTTCAACGTTTGGCTTGGAAATTCAAAAATTCTATGGACATTTTTATTCTATCTTGACCACTCAAGTGCGAAATCACAAACGGCATAACGTTGGCCCAGTACTGGCAAAGATGTTGCCGAGACTTGGTCGCCAGTGCTGCGCCATTACCGAAATGATATATAAGGGCTGCACTTGGCCGCCTTCGCGTGCCCGTCACTGAATGCTAGTATTGGCCCGAAATCAGCATATGTTAATGGCCCACTACCGAAATGATATCTAAGGGCTGCACTTGGCGGCCAAGAATTGGTCGCCACTTGGCCGCCTTCACTTGCCCGTCACTGGCAGCCAGTATTGGCCCAACGCTACATAAGTAAAAGTAATGGCCCAAAAATGTGTGCCAAGTTGGTGCGAACTCGGCATTTTCCTATAATTAAAAGAAATAAACAGAACGTTTGAATTGATGTACATTCATTGTTAATAAAATTGACATAGACTTATAAGCTCATACTGAAGCATTCCTTCTTTCCGCCTTTCCTGTCCAGTGCTCCTGACAACCATTTTTCGGTTTCCGCAAGAAATTTATGTCTTCAAGTCTAAACATTTCTTAATACGAAGCATTAAAAATAATAAGTTCCTAACGGATGAATTTAATATAAAACATTTTTAAATTCTGAAAAATTAAAGATTAAAGAATCAAAAGTAAAGAATTGTCAACTGAATAGGATTTAATATTGTACAATTTAAAATGAAATTTTATTTTTGATTAAAATATTAACAGCAGGCTTCCATTTATAATTCTGCAATTTTGAATTGTTTAAATTTGAAACTAAACAATTTTGAACATAAAATTCTAAAAGCTGTTTCAGTTTTCCATTTGAAATAAATTTATACAGTTAATTTACACAAAACATGATCAGAAATCAGTTTTATATATTAAAACTGATCTCTTTGGTTTATACTTTTAACCAATCTTTTTTGACAAAACTGTTAGTATAAAATACAAGTGAACATTAGGCTAACAATTATTAAAGAAGAGAGTGTGAAAATTATTTCAATATAATACGTAAAATATGTGAATTGATAATACCAGAGAATCCATTGTTCCAGCAGGTAGCCGTTTTTCACGGACGTGTAAAATCTCCTAATCTTGTGATGCTAAGTAACCTCAATCGTTTCTGCACTATTTTATCGTTGGTAAACACTTTCCCCGTCGATTATTTCTTACATTTTTGCGAAAATTTTACCACAAATAACTTTAAAAGTAACTAAAAATGCTTCACTGTGAAATTGCAAGACCTGCCGTTCGCGCGCTTCCCTTCACGAAAGACCTAATTGAACCTGATAGAAAAAAAGTCTATAAGAAATAATGTGGTCTTTGTCACGTAAATTCCAGAGTAAAACTCATAGATTTGTCGAATTTTAGCAGGTTCTGTAAGGAATTCCTAATAGGCAACGAGCTGGATTCTATAAGGTTCCCTAAGGAGTTACAGGAATTTCAAATAGAACCCGAAAGACGCTTAATGTCTGCCTGGTTCTATCTGGAATTCCCGAAAGACAAAAAGCCCATATAGATTCTAGGAGACGCTGATTTCTGCGAGGTTGAATCAGGAATTGCTGATAGACAAAGAGCTGGATTCTATAAGATTCCCGAAAGTGATACCGGAATTCCAAGTAGAACCCGACAGACGCTTTATGTCTGCCTGGCTCTATCTGGAATTCCCAGTAGGCGAAAAGCCTGTTTCTATAAGGATTTCGATGTCTATTTTTGAATTCCTTCCTGGCCCCTATAGATTCTAGGAGACGCTGATTTCTATGAGGTTGAATCAGGAATTGCTGATGGGCGAAGAGCAGCATTCTATAAGGTTCAATAAGGTTCTGGAAAGTGATACCGGAATTTCGAGTAGAACCCGACAGAAGCTTATTGTCTATCTGGTTCTATCTGGAATTCCGAGTAGACCAGAAGCCTGTTTCTATAAGGATTTCGAAGTCGATTTTGGAATTCCCTCATAGCCCACATGGATTCTAGGAGACGCTGATTTCTATGAGGTTCAATTAGGAATCGCTAATAAGCGAATAGCTGAATTCCATAAGGTTTCCGAAAGTGATACCGGAATTCCAAATAGAACTAGACAGACGGTTACTGTCTATCTACTTCTATTTGGAATTCCCAGTAGACGGAAAAAGTGTTTCTATAAGAATTTCAAAGTCGATTTTGGAATTCCTTTCTAACCCGTTATAGGTTCTATGAGACGCTCATTTCTAGGAGGTTCAATCAGAAATTGCTAATAGGCGATGACGCGGGTTCTATAAGGTTCTCGAATGGAAGCAGGGATTTGAAGTAGAACCCTGTATAGACAGTATTGTACGGTAGATAGGAAGATCCAGAACTAACAGCGAGATTCAACTATTTTGCGTTAAGTTTGTGAAGTATAATGTATAGATAAAAATAATCCTGTAATAATTTGAATTATGAAACACACCCGTAGAAGCCGGGACCGAATGTACGGTCTGCCACGTCTGGGCCAATGCAATGTCGGTCCCATCCCAATACGAAAAGGCGCATTAAACCATACAAAAATATGGGTTTTGGAACAAAAACCTCGTTAAAACGGGTAGAATTCCAACTTGGTTAAACGAGGTTCAACAAGTTTTGTGTCCTAAACCCCGTCTTTCTATCTGGTTCAACGAGGTTTTTCGTATAGAAACTGTGGCCTTGCAGCTACTATCAATATTTGTTTCAAATATGCCTAATCTTTCAAAATTTTCAAACTAAATAGTAATAGAATAAGTGGAAGTTATAAATGTAAAATTGCTCAGTCATGAATCAAACTTTTATGAACACTTTTATGAACGGATCAGTGGCGAATTCTTGAGGTGAGCTTTCCTGAGCCTACGGGATCATAAACATATACTATTGCACTTAGAACGTAGTAAAGCTTTTAGATTCGTTACAACGCCGAAAACGTAGGCAATAAACTTCTGAACCTTAACCTTTGTAATCAGTAGCAACACAATATCAAGGCAGTTTGCCTTTTTATTAAAACGTACTGAAAATAATTCAAAACTTTCAGCGTAAAAATAATGAAAAACACAAAATTATGAATACTTGTCTCTACAAATTCTTACTTCAAATGCAAAATCAAGACATAACTTGCCATTGCACTAAAACCTAGTAAGGTACGGAAAACAACTTGAGCATAAGAATAGTAAAGAAGACACACCATCTACTTTTGTTTTTGCTCTAAGACGCCATTAACTGAAGTATGCTCCGTAGAGGATTTATTCAAAGCTTCCTCATCTCCATTTTCATTGATCTTGAACTCGCTCTCATCGCTGTCACTCCCATATTCGGCCTTTTCTTCCTCACTCTTATCATCCTCATCGTACTCATCGTCCTCGCTTTCGTCTCCCTCTTCGAGCTCATTGCTCTCTGTGATCTTTTTGTTCTCTTTTTGGTTTGTATTTTCTTCGATATAGTTTGAAATGTCGAGTACTTGCATGCGGTTGACGGTCGGATGATGGTTCACTTGCATTTCATCGTCGTCGCTAATCTCCATGTATATGTTATCAGCGCTGCAAAACGTTCCTGAAAAATATCGCACATATTATTTCCAACATCTGAATCATGTTGCAGTATTAAATACATGCTTCAATATACTATACAAAGTTTATTATTAAATATAGTTACAAATTACTCTTTGGCTCCTGTTTCGACTTGTCACGCGGCCCACGCCTCAAATCGGATATCTTGTTGTTAATTATAGTGCCAATTGAATTGACATAATTACTAACTGCAACATCATTTTTGTGCAATACAACTTGTAAGTAATTTCTACAAATATCTGAAAATAAATATAATTGTAAGAAATAAGAAAACATAATTGTGATTCCATAATATGAAAAAGTGATGTGTTATTTATATTAAGTTCATAAGCACTTACCACTCGCAGCTGCCAATCTAGTGCTATCTAGGGCAGGACGTTGCGTCTTCGTTTTATTGCTTCGCATACCTTCAACACTACTATTTTTCAAAAGTTCTGATGAGAAGATAGACATGCTGATGTTTCTCACGAATTTTGAGAAACAATTCTTCGCATTATAAACACACGAAGCATGCGTATTAACAGGAAGATATATTCTCCTTCCTAGATGAATCTGCAATATGAAAATTTAATATTATTATCAAGTTTCATCGTAAGAAGTTATAACAACATTTCTACTGCCTCATTCACAATATTTACGTAACTGATTCTCTTTGGCATATTAAACCAACAGTAGGATGACTATTCGTAACATTATCCTTTGCTTGCTGTAGGGAAGCTTCTATGTCTGTAAAATAAATATTTGGGTTATTACATTATCTCTAAATATGATTCAAAACTTCAAATTGATAGAAAAAATGAAGTATTTTATAAGAGATATTGTCCGCAAACTAATACTTCTTATGCAAAATGCTTCCAATTTATTCAAAAAAATTCCAATATTCTTGTAATTCAGTTTTTACCTTCATTTTCCTCGAAATACCCTATGATCTTCTTTTGTAAATCAAAATTTAAGTGCAAGCACTCTTGATAGAGTAATTTTAAATCTTGACTCTCCTTCTCCAATTCATGATTTTTGTCTTTCTCGTTATCAATTAAGTCGTGGGACTTTTTCAACGACTTCTTTAAATGATTTATATCCTCATCTTTACTATCAAGAGTATCTTGGTAGTTGGTAATCTTTTGTTGCGAAACTTGACTTCGAATTTCAGTGACCAGTCTAGGCGGCTTAACTTAAAAAAGAATCCGCAGCTTTTGTTGTTGTAGTCATATTCTCTTCTAAAGGTAGATTTTCTTTTCCATTGGTTGGCGGATTCGGTGACAGACTAACAGATGATGCTTGAATCTGTGTCATATTCATACAACTTAGATCTTAAAGTTTTAAAATACCTACTTTTAATAAAATGTTTAAAATTACAATTTTCGATTTTTAATAACCTTTTCTCGATTAAAACAAAAACCGTGCATCTTATCAAAAAATGGTTAAAACAAAGTAGGTAGATCTTTTGGAGTTGAAAAACTTTGTTCGTTGTCATTTCTTTTTGTACCTTGAATATTTTGTTCGAAATTCACAGTTTTTAATTTTTAATAACGTTTTCTCGCTTAAAAAAACTGTGCATTTTATCAAAAAACATTTTTAATTGATAAAACCATAACCGATGGTCAAAAATCGCTGGTTAACGAACTCGTCCTTACTTTTTACATTTTAAGAAGTATGCCGAAGCGCAATCCAATCCGATTAGCCCTTCAAAAGTTGTCGTGCTGAAAGACTACTATAACGACGATAAAGACAGACAGACACCAACGAAAAACATGTTTTTTGGGATTCAGGAAGTCATGAAACGTTGAGATTTTGTGAAATCCGTGAAAGTCAGTTTTCATATATAACTAATACCTTTTCATTGAGATGAGAGATTTTTTCATAGCTAATGTGGCTTTTTACGAATAAAACTAAAACTACGCATCCTATCAGAAAGTGACCAATAACAAATTTGTAGATCTTGTTTGGGCGCACAATTTTTGTTGAATCATTACTTTTCGTATCTTGCATAGTGTGGTCGTAAAATGGAATTTTTTATATTTTATTATTTTTTATGCAATCAAAATTTGATTTTTGCACGAAAATTCATAAAATTGTTATGATAATCTTGTAGAGCATTCTAATTGTAACGTTTATTGTGTTTATTGTGCGTTGTTTCGCTCAAAATGTACGTTCTAGTTTTTTTATTGGAATTTTGTAAATGCTATAACTCCGGTAATTTTATTTTTATCGAAAAAAAGTCTCGAGGAAAAATTTTACATCTTTTTGATTACTACCAACAACCGCACAGAGAGTTTTTGAATCTTGAAAAAAGTGGTCTGAAAATTTCTCAAAATGTGCTCACTTTTTGAATTTTTACCCAAAATGGCTGGCTAACGAACTTGACCTTTTTAATGTTCAATTATTTTAAGGAACTTTTTTAATTTTAATTATTGACTTACGAGGTTTTGTTTGGGAGCCCATAAGAGTGCCTTAACATTATTCGCCATTAAAAATTAACATTTATTCTTATTTTTTAATTAATTCTGAACAAGATACCAAAACGCAAAATTATTAGTATATTATTATTCACCGATTTGGCTCAAACTTTACGCCCGCTACATGAAACTTTACGCCCGCTACACATACACTGCACCCCGCAAGTGAGAACGTGAAGGAATTGATCTTTATATTTGAAAAAATTGTATTGCTATACCCGACAGTCTCCCTTCTGCAAAGTACGCTATTTCTT
>JAABKJ010003007.1:0-21447 GCA_011634705.1 Andricus grossulariae
AAGTAAACATGGAAAGCAGCGCTGTTGATGATTTGAGCCCAGAAGAATGCGCGGAATCTCCCCTAGGCGCCAGAAATTTAATCCGAAATAATTTTAGAACAGTAAATGTGAACGAGCTTCGTCCGCATTAATAATTCAATTTATAAGAATTTAAAACAAAAATATAATATTATTTGTTTTTTTCGGCAATAGCCCCATTTTTCCAGAAACGGGAAAAATGGTTGTTTTTCTTCTCGCAATAAAGCACTTTACAAGAAAAATTATTGTAGGCTTATAATGATTCATATAATTTTCAAATAGGGGACACCACCCTACTGTGGATAGGAAAACATTCTTCAACGTTTAATGGTATCAGTTTGCCCCCCTGAAGGAGCATTTTTATATAGATATAATTGTTGTTACTTACTATTTTTTTCTGAGAATAACATCAATTACAAGTTTTAATCGGTTAAGTACTGTTTAACATTTTTATAACGTTCAGAAAACGATTCAAGTGAATATCGTGTGCAAACTGGAAAAATGGAATAGTCGACTACTTGCTATGAGTACAATGAGTTCCACAGGTCGTAGTTCTTAACCGACTTTAAATTATATTCTTTTTATAAGGTAAATCTTATTAACAATTTCTTTATTTGTTAGCTGAAGTTAGAAGATAATAAAAAACATAATTTTCAATATTTGTATTATTGCTGTATTATTTATTGATATTTTCTCATAAACAAATAGAATTAGTGAATTTACTCGGAATTAATGGAAATTTCCATTATAGATCAAATTCTTTATTTCTGTAATTGTTATAAACAGATTATTGGATGAAACTGACATGTACTGCATTTTCTGTGTTGCATTAACTATTTGAGATTGCATGCTTTACTTCAAAGAAATAAATCTGCACAGAAATTAATTCTTTGACGTAAAATCTTTGAAATAATTGCAACTACAAAATTGGATCTTCATATCTACACCAGGAACGCGAATAAATATTACAAAATTACTGAGTAATCATAAAAAATGTTTAACCATCGAATGGAAATTTCTACGAAGCTAAAAATACGAAATTCGTCACTCTTATTCGCTTTTTATCAGATGCAACATCAGATCTCAAATATACTTGAATATACACTTTCGAATGCAGCTCCTTATTAAATTTGGAAAACCTAACCAATGTCTTTTATATATAATAATATTATTAAGAGTTGTTTGCTTTTTATTAACTATCAAAAAATAATTTGTCTAAACTACCTAATTTTAAAACGTCAACAATGTTTTCAATATAAAAAGTCTGCCCGCTTTGCGGACACATTCTCTTCAGGCGCCACGCGCGCGGCTCGCTTTGCTCGCAAGTTCGAGCGTGCCTGGGGCGCGTTTCTGTCGGATCTTGCGCTTCGCGCTCGGGTATTTATTCTTTACATTCGGAATGCTTGAATCAAACTTGAGCAAAAACATCTCTTTTAGTGCTGTCAAAAAATGATTTCAAGAAATGTTTTAGGAATTTTTAAGCTCTGAAATTCCTCTGAAAACTTTTCCCCATAGTTCGTTTCGAATGGCTCAAAATTTGAAATTTTGATTTTTTACGCAGTATTTTCGATAAATAGAACCAAAATGACAAGTTCTATAAAAAATTGATCAAATGAACTTTGTAGGATTTTTTAAAAGCTAAAATTCCTCGCTACCATTTTCCCCCCATATTTCACGTCATCTTGCAAAGAGAGTAGTAGTTATTTGAATTCCAAAAACTTACTGAATACTCTTCAACTATTTTTAATGATTACCTCTTTATTTTTTCATGTCATTTTATTACTTTTTAATAATAATCGCGCAAAAAATTGGGGTCTTCTCATACCCAAGGAGCGCTTCAAAGGTTAAATAAATTTTTTAGATCTTTTAAAAGGCTACAATTAATCTCCAGAACTTTTTTCCGTCTCTCACGTCGTTTGGCTCAAAATTTGAATTGCTTATTTTTTCGTAGTATTTTTGATAAATAGAAGCGAAATGACAAGTCCTATCAAAAAATAGTTATGAAAAATTTTATAGTACTTTTCAAAATCTATAATTCCTCTTTGAGAACTTTTTCCATATTTTGCGTCGTTTGGTCCAAAATTTGAATTTTGTATTTTTTTATAGTATTTTCGATAAATAAAACCAAAATATCACGTTTCATTAAAAAACGATTGAAAGAAAAATTATAGGTCCTTTAAAGTTCTACAATTCTTTTCTTAAACTTTCTTACTTATCTGTCGCGCGGACGTAATAACTCTATGCCAACCGAAGAACGATATATTTTAACAACATCCAACATTCGAAAGCATTTTAGAATAATAAGTGTACATGACATTCCACCAATCATTAAGGAGGGGGGGGGTCAGTTTGTAAACATATAATTTTTATTTATTTTATGAATGCGCAGCATCTGATGAAAGTTGTAATAAATTTTTAGAGCATTTGGAGCAAAACTAAGGAAGATTCTGTGTACTAAAGATCAGTCGAGAACGACGTGTTATACGTTTGTGAGTGAAAATGCCGAGAAAAGTTAGCAGAGAAGAAAGAAAAAGGCATCGCCGATTCTGTGTAAGTATACATGATCTTTTACTGTTTAAAACTTCAAATCGATTTTCCCACACTTCCCCTTTTCAAAGCCGGTGGAGGCTGTCATTTAAAATCCACTGTACCGAACCCATACCAAATTTGAACATTACTTCTCTGTATAATTCATGAAGTAACCCTGTCGAGTTACTTTTTAAAATTTGTCGTTATTTTTTATTTTACAATAACAATTTTACCGATTTTTAAAGCAAAAATCGCGTTTTTCGCTTTCTAGTATTACCAAAACTTGAAAAATCAGTCAAAGAAAAAACTAGACAGGTTTACCTGGAGAAACGCATAAAATAACAAAAACAATTTGATTTCTTGATTTCAGATAATTGAGTGCCGGGAAACGACCTCCACCGCAAAACATCTTTTTTTCAAAACGTCTCCGGAGATTGGCTGCCAACGGCTTAGTTTTCGATATTTTTCACTGAAAATTCTACAAAATGTTTTTTAAATGATATACTACAATACTGTAATTAGCAAATTTAAAATACATTACCTGTATTTAAAAAAAAAAAATTATTGAAAAAGGCTCTTTTTCACCTTAATTAACAATACCCCCCACCCTACTTAATTCAATAAAAAAATGTGTCAACTGCAAGGGTATATTCTAATCGCACTCTACGAGCGGGGCTCTTAAGTTTCAGCACGCCGAGGACGAATGTCTATCGGATCTCGCGCTTCTTGCTTGATATCGTATTTACATTGCATTAGGCCCTCAATCTTTGTACCCCAACCCTCCACATGTTTGTAGGGACCTTTTAAAATTAAAGGTAAAATGATTGACAACTGTAATTTCGTGGTTTGGAATTCCCTTTAATCAAAGCTCCTTCCACTTTAACACTTTGAAAGTAACATCCTTATACGCTGTTAAAATCCAATTATTATAATATTATCATTATATTATATGATATTATATTATTATGTTATAATGATATTATTATATTATTATTACATATTTGATAAGTTGTAGGCTCCAAGAGCTACGATCGCGATTTACGCGAGAAAACATCGTGCAGCTTTGTTCCTTGGAGTCAGGTCTCTAACCGCGGATGACCTTACGCGACAGCCGATTATGAGAACTACAAGATGGACTTTGTAGCCTTGGTACAGCCTGCTCAGCTCGAAAAGAAGTACCTGATATTTCATCCGTTTTTCTTCCTCCTTTGCCGCGATATTACCATCGGCTGGTGGCGAGAATTCAATCACGTGAATGATCTTGGTGTTTAGATCAAGGCGGACAATATCAGAATTCGTAGCACTGATACGTTGAGTGTCGGATAATGAGAAATTCCAGTGGATTTCACCCTGATCATTCTCCACAACGGACTCGCGTGCCCCCTGGGCAATTGCAAGACGGGCAATAGATCAACACCATAGAAGTGCCTAAGAAGGTAATATAACACTTTTAGACCCACATTGTGCCTTTCTATGTATTCGTAGCGTGCATACTTTGAGTATTTACTGAGAACTTGTTCACGTGTTTCTGGCTCTTGCTTGCATCCTCGGCAGTTGGTATCGCTTACAGGTACATTCGTTATGCGGTCGCGATAAATTAAGGTGTCTATAACGCCGTCATGACAGGCAATGAGAAAACTCTCAGATCTCTTCTCTACCTATGATGCCATAGAATTTACCATGAAGGGGCTTGTCAGCATCTTCTCTTAGTAGAAGCGTATATTTTGCTTCCTGTACACGACTTTTCAGCACCGAAGGTGTTAATGATGCTAGGCCATGTGCAGTGTCGCTGGAATTGAATGGGAGACCAAGCTCCTCTACGGTTCTATCTGCGGCACGGTATAGAAACGCCGCAGCATTGACGACTTTATGTTGATGCACGAGTCGCATAAAAGAATCTGTACTATTAGGACTGAGCAGGCTGTAGTCAGAACCGTTCTTCGACGAAGACACTCCAAGCTCAGCAAACCTCTACCCCCGTTATCTCAAGTGAGGTATATTCAAGGTGCTGAAGATCTTGGATGATGACTTCGATAGATTGTCATCATTTTGCGTGTGCTTCACTTAAGTTTCTTCGATTCATCGACGTTCAATTTCACTGCACAAAACGTGTAAAGCACTATGTAGGAACGGCCAACATATGCCGCCTGGATCTTATTCTTATCAGATAATTCGGAAGCCAAAATTTTTCTCAGAACTTGGCAATATCTTTTCTGGAGTTTCGTTATAACCAGACGCACATCTAAGGTTTTTGCTTCCTGACCATCGCGCCATAATGTGGTTCCTAGTAGGTGGCCGCAGGTACACTTGTCTGATAAAAAGCTCATACTGAATGCCTTAGAGTACCTATTTACCGCCGCCACAAGGATGCCAATGTCCTCCTTCGAAGAAGCAAAGAGTATAAGGTCGTCCATATATGAAAGGTGGTTGACCTTATTTTTTTTTTCATTCGGCGGTCCACAAAGGTATCTAGAGCTATTTCCTCAGAGCCCAATAGATAGAGGCAAGAGGGGACGCGGAAAAACATCGAAATGAGATAGTCTCCTTGAAAGCCCCCCTATTATATGTGACATGGCATAGTCAATTCAAGCCATAGACAGATTGCGTAAATACCTGATCGAGTCCTAGGTGATACACATGTCTATTAACAGATTCTTTCTGAAAATTGCCAGCGCTCTCTTGTATCCACGTTGTTCCACTATTTTATTATGTACCGGCTCGATAGATGTATGGATACTCTCTTCGAGGATACCAGTGAATAGATTTTATCTGGTGCTTAGGCAAGCTATGGGCCTGTAGTTCTGTGGATTTGACGAATCTCCGGTCTCAGGGATAAATACCGTACGTCCTTCCACTAGCTACTGTGGGATGGGTTGTTCTACATTTAAGAAAGTAGTAAATATACAAGTCAGATGTTGGTGCATAGAATTAAACTTCTTTCACCAAAATTTGTTGATTTGATCTGGCCCTGGCGCTGAAAAGTTCTTAATTATAGTGATAACTTTTTTTCACTTCTTCAGCAGAAATTGGTAGACACGTCTCCTCTGGACGTTGCAAAACTTTCCTTTGGCAAGAGATAGGAAAGAGTGACATATCTAAAGCGTCATCATGTAGCTGATAAGTATCTCCATATACTCGATCCCAGAAGACTTGAATCTCTTATCGACTATGCGGATTTTTGACAGCACATAACGTTCTAATGAACAGACGCGGATGATGATTAGAAAAGGTGGAATTTTTCAGAATTGAATTTACTCGACATTTGAGGCGTTCTTTAACTGTTCAAAGAGCTCTTATCTTTTGCGTCCATTGCTGCTTGATGGACAAGAGTTCGCACTTGTTCAGTGTGTAATTCGCTTTTATCAAGATCCAAGCAGGTGTCCTAACTTTTGGAGTGAATTCCTTATTTGATGTCATGTAGCTAATCACGCATTGAACATTTGATACACGTCGTCTCGCCTTTGTAATTTTTATCTGAAGATGTGCAATACGCTCGCGAGTCTTACATAGGCGTTCTGAACTATCACTAGTTCTATTGTCGCTAAGCAGGCAGACCGCCTTCCCGTCAACTACACAGTTCATAATCATTATTATTATTGTTGAATCTTATTTTTGACTCAGGATTAACATGGTTACAGCCCAATATGCCGAAAAACGATAAGAAACAACATAATAAGAACAATAAGAATAAGAATAATAATATGAAATAATAAGAATGAGATCAGAACAATGTGCCCAATTGGACATATTGGGCAAAGCCTGGTATTTTACCCTATCATTTACGGAGTGGGCTGGAGTCAAGTGCATGATGGGACTTTATTGGGAATTTATTATTATTTTTTTCAAACTTGCTCTTGGGTGAAGCCAGTTTTTCATCATAGCCACGGACTAAGTCAAGTGACTGATTAAAAGTGGATGTTATAAGTTAATTTAATACGATGTTTAAAATCTTGTTAGATGATGTTGTAGGTACAAAATTAGAGCATGGTGTAGTTTGAAGTTCGTTTGAACCTCTGGATGGTTTATCAGACTTACCACCGGTCACTCCACAGGTTTTTGTCGCATGCATCCTGATGGTCTAATAATTTTCTTACATATCGACAGGTGTTTAATAAAACCGCCTTCTGAGCTGCTGCAAGTACCAGACTGAATCCTAAATGTTCAAGATGTTTAGTTCATCTTACGTGCACATTCACTGTAGCTGACATCACAATAGGATTAATAGTTACATGTTTTACATTCCTCCATATTGTCTTTACTTTATAAGTTAGCTAACTATAATTATGGATCTTGGTTGTATAGGTTGCCTGCAAATTTCGGTTGAGTGGACAAGAAATGTCGATGATGTAGACTCTTTCACTTTTCTCTCTTGCATCGCGATAACAGGTCAATTGCCTAGGATATTAAAATTAATATTAAAAATTGAATTGATTTTCTAAAAAAGGGGAATTGGAATGTATCTATAGAAAGGCATTTATTCAGTGAAGAGTCCTAGGTTCAGGGAAAATTGTTGATGTATAATGCCTGTCACATCATTATGTCTGTGTGAGTATTCTCTTTGAGTCATTACGCGATAAACATAAATAATGCGCTCGATAGATTCGTCGTTACCTCCACATAATCGACACCGGTTAACTACGTCTTGATGTAACACGTGTTTGCGTAACTCATGGTGTTGACAATCCTGTCCTCAATCGTAATGACGAATCCTTTCTTTTTCTGGAAGCAGGACGCCCTTCTTCAGCCAAATATTAGATACCTCACTCTCCACTTCATATTGATCTAATGTTTTGGGGTGCTTGCCGTGAATGACTTTTTGTCTTTATTGCGTTTCTAATTTCTCTATGGTTCCTGTCCCAACATTCAAGGCCTCCTCTAAGGACAAAATCAAGGGTGTGTAATCAAGATCCGCTTTGCAGATGATCTTGTAAAGCGCAAGATCTCGCTTGTTGTTCAAATATTCACGCAACTGTATAACCTCTATTTTGTAGTAGAACAACCCTTTTTATCGCCGAATTACTGTGGTGCATTCTATGCTTCATCATTTCTACGCGGATGTTTCTGTTCAATTGTTTAAGGTCGATGTTCGATATTTGATGAGCCCAAAGGAGTACGCGAGGGCAGGGATGGCATATGTGTTGATTGCCCTGATCTCGTTTGCCGAGTTCAGAGAACTCTTCAGAGCCAATTTGAGTCTTGCAGCGAAGGTATTCGTTAAGCTTTTTTCAACTATCGTATGCTGAATACCCGTAGATTCAAGAATACCCATGCATTTATATTAGTCGCCTCCAGCCATTGTCTCGATGTCATTCTCGATATCGTGCTCTAGCTCTGCGGTCCCTAATTCTCCTCTGGTTGAATGCACTGTCCTGCATTCATCTAGTCCGAACTCCATGTGGATATCGTTGGAAAACTGCTTTGTGACATCGATCACTTGCTGCAGTTTCTGGTCCGAACTGGCGTATAACTTCAGGTCATCCATGTATAGAAGATGGGTCACTTGATGACCATCCTCATCATTATGTATTCGGAACGCATGAGACATGCTGTTGATCGTTCTTCTCAATGAGTTAAACGCTAAACAGAATCATAATACACTGAATACGTCTCCTTGGAATATACCCGTCGTAATGCTTATTGATCTAGTTATCCTTGACTGTCCATGATAAAAATACTTGATTCTTGTACCCCAATGCATCATCGCACTACTTAGGAAGTCAACGATGCGTCGGCCAATTTTTTGTATTTTCAAGTCTTCAAGCAAATAGTCATGCGTTACGGAAGGAAACGCTTGCTTGTAGTCAATGTATGCCATGTGCAAATTTCTTTTATGCTTACGAGGTTGCGTTATGGCAACAGCGCACTATGGGCGTTTTCGATGAATTTTGACTGAAAATCGTAGAACTTTTGATAGGAACTACATAAGAACTACATAAGAAATGATAACTCTGAGAAAAAGGCAATAGAAGTTGCTATTTTAATCCTCAAAGAAATGCATTATTTAAATCAGAACAAATTTCATGATTCGGAGTATTTAAGGGCCTCTGGGGTTGCTGATTTCAAATCCAAAATAAAAATATCAAAACTCAAAATAACGAATACAAGATTGAGGATCACAATTTTGAAAAATGAACCGATTTGATTGCAAAATGCTACACGGGGGTTTTCGGCTCACTGATTTCAAATCCCAACTCAAAATTTCAAAACTAAAAATGGCGAATTCAATATGCTGGATCATAATTGTAAAAATTAAACCGATGAGAATAATGACATCTACAAAAAAATTATAATACAATATATCGATTTTTGCATATAAATTGGAAATCCTTTGCAGACAAATTGAAGAGGACTGTGCAACTGACAGGAATGAGATAAGTGCAGAAGGTGATTCGGTGTACGATGAAAGCGATACAAAAAGTAGCGGCAGCAGTGACAGTAATGATCTCAGTTCATAAATATTTCACAGCAAAAATGTGTATAATTTTGTAGCCATATTGATTTAATTTTTACAATTGTGGTCGGCCATATTGTATTCGCCAATTTGAATGTTGACATTTTGAGTTCGGATTTGAAATCAGTGATCCCGAAAACCCCCGTATTGCAGTTTGTAGTCAAATCGGTTTCATTTGTACAATTGTGATCCGCCATCTTGTACTCGCCATTGTGAATTTTGATATTTTTAATTTGGATACGAAAGCAGTGACTCCAGAAGTCCTCAAATACTCCGATTGATGACATTTGCTTTGGCCAGACTTCAAATCAGCATGCAAAAATCAAATAAAGAATGTACGTTTGACATTGTATATAATATCTATACGTACGTGGTATTCGATAAACGAAATTTTTCAGAAAAAAAAATTTATCCCCGTAGGTCATTCCTATTGAAAGTTCTACGACTTTGAGACAAAATTTATCAAAACTGCCCATAGGGCAGCGTCTTTAGTGACTAGATCTTTACTGCCCATAGAGTTTTTACGACATCCTTTTTTTTTCTTCTGTTAGGATGTCATTCTCGTCGCAGTGAGAATATACCTTATCTGCAATGATGGCTGTAAGGCATTTATAAATTGTTTGAAGACAGGCTATCGGTCTAAATTCAAATAAATTTTGAGTGTCTTGTTTTTTAGGCAACATATACGTAGTACCTTTGAGCTTAAAGCCTGGCATCAGGCCTTGGTGTTCGATGATCTTCTGACAACACCTTGCCATCGCAGGATGCACACTCGTCAGGTACTTGTACCAGAAGTTGTGCACCATGTCTGGACCTGGAGTTCTCTATTTACTTGCCCTTTTCGAAACCTATGAAACATCTGAAGTTATGATGTTAGACAGCCCCATTTCAGGGTTATTGCTTCTCCTTGCTTTCTTTAGTTAGAACCATGAAGAGTTCAAATTGCTTTTGTTAGTTCTTCCCCAAACACCCTACCAGTAGTTAGTCATGTCTTTCAATTGAGGGACTTCGGCCTCTTGCTGGTTCGATTTTGTTGCATTCTTGCACTACTTTTCTTGTACCGACGCAGTCTAGCAGTAAGAAAATTCGAGTCTCTGCCGTTGGCAGTCTATAATCTCATCCAATATTGCTTTTGTCAATGTCTCGATGTACCGAGGGTGGATCATTTTATTAACACGATGTATAAGCTTTCTTGTTCTATTTCCTTTCTTATATTGAGTCGATCGACCTAAATTGCACCTTAATTTGCTGACATCCATATCTAGCCTAATCTTCCATGGTAGATCCTGATTCCTACTTGGAGCAAAGACTGCAATTGTAGGCCTAGTTATGCGGCCCGAAGTTCTGAAGGCTGTCACAGCTGCACAGTATACAAGAGTGTGCACCTCTAGCGCAGTTTGTGTTGCGTTCAAATTCATAGGTAAAACCTTGCTATTCAAGTGTCCTATTAGTGCACGCAGATCCTTGTGATGTTCATCTTGGGCAGAGAATGCCTTTGTGTTGGTTCTACATGTCTGAACTATGGTAAAACATGACAAAAATTCCACTCAAGGTCCTGTAGTTTTTCTAGGATTTCGCTTTTCACATCACCGTTATTAATGTCCGGATGTGGTTATGTTATGTCATGTCGGATTGTGGATCCGGTTAATGTCCGGATGTGATTTTGTCACAATATCAGACAGTGGATTCGAAACTTGGTGTACATTGTCCCTAGCACCCATGCCTCCAGCTTCAATCAGTTCTCCGTTGTCCACATATTCCAAGGGAAGTTCATTAATAGAAATCTGCTGTTTCACTTCCATTTTGATGGCAACTATTTCAACAGCCAAAAGCAGTCGTTTTACAGATATTGAGCGTTTTTAGTCTACTAGATTCTGCTCATTTATTCTTGTGGCTAGCTCTGGGTACCTAAGTAAGAAAAGTCGATGATGTTCTCTCCTCACACTTCGCAAACCTTTCCTTGCCGAATGATAAAGGCGCATAACATTTCTTTTCATACGGTATGTCCATTTTAACTGCCTTCTTGGTTGGTGAACTCCTGCTCCTGCCTCTGATCGCATGAGGACATCTGCCTCTGAAGCTGTGTGGTACTGGATCATCATCAGGTTGAGGAAGAACATCAGTTGCCACTGCTTGATCATATGACGCGGCTTCCTCTAACTCTAACTCTATTTTGAGATGTGTAGATTAGTCCTACTGTCCTTCATCTTTGCGATAAGATCTCTTAGTGCGACTTTCTTCATACGAGGGTACTTTGCAGCAAACTTCGTCCTTATGTTGTACCCTTTTTGGCTTTTGGCTTCAAACTCTGCACTTTTATTTTAGAGACGCACCAATTCCTCTTTTATTGTGGTATCCAACTTGATGTTCCCCCATGGTATTTCCGTTGGAAGAATAAATAGACGAAAGTCGTTCAACCAAAAACGAGCTACAAATTTCTCATTTATCATTTTTTGATAGAATGCGTAGTTTTAGTTTTAATCGTGAAAAATAACATTGAAAATAAAAAAAAAATTTTAGAAAAAAACGACACAAAGCTACAAATAAAATTAGTAAACAAAAATCGTGCACTTGAAGCACATGTACAATTTTTTTGTAAATCACTTTTTGATATAACGCGTAGTTTTGGTTTCAATCGTAAAAAATGACATTAAAAATAAAAATTAAAAATTGGTGGAAAACGATAAAAGGTGCGGAGAAAAATTGACAGATAAAAGTTATTCACCCAAAAAAGAGATCCAAATTCGTGATAATAATTACATTCACATATTTATTCATGATTCAGAAAGTATTAGAATTTTCTGAAATTTAACACCACAGTTTTTCAACGGATCTCCGGGTTTTCAGATCCCCTGAAGCCGAAAATCAAGTTTTGGCGATGGAGTTTGTCTGTCTGTCCGTCCGTCGGTCCATCCGTAAACAGGATAACTATTGAAAAAATGAACGGATCAACTCGAGCTTTGGCACACATTTTTTAGGCACTAAAAGAAAGAACGATTTCGTTAACCAGCATTCTTTGATAGGACTCATTTTTTAGGATTAATGCATCTCAAATTAATAAGTCGAAAATTCTAATTTTAAATCAAACGACGACAGATAAGTAAAAAAGTTTAGGAAAAGAATTTTATCTTTTGGAAGACCTTTAATTTTTCCTGTAACCATTTTTTGATAAGAGTTGCCATTTTGATTTAATTTATCGAAAATACCATGAAAAAAAATTAAAAATTCAAATTTTGGGCCAAACAACGTGAGATGCGGAAGAAAGTTTTAAAAAAAAGCTTATCAAAAGTCCTACGATATTTGTTTCCACCATTTATAGATAGTACTTTTCATTTTTGTATTGTTCATTGAAAATATTATGGGAAAATCCAAAATTCAAATATTGAACCTAATGACGCAAAATACGATGAAAAGTTTGCAGGAGCAAATATATCTTTCAAAAAGTCCTACAAAATTTCCTCCAACCATTTTTTGATAGGACTTGGCATTTTGGTTTCATTTCTCGAAAATACTATGAAAAAATCTAAAATTCAAATTTTGAGGCAAACGACGGGAAATATGGGGAAAAGTTTTTGGAGTAATTTCAGCGTTTGAAAATTCCTATAACATTTATTAAAAAAATTCTTGGATTGAACTCCTCGTTTCTAATTTATTTTCTGGAATTGATATGGAAAAACCTAAAATTTCCACATTACGCCAAAAGACGCGAGATACGTCAAAAGTCTGGAAAAGACTTTTAGAAGTTTTTGTTTTACCCATAAAAAATAATATAAAAACAAAAATCCTATTTTCTGAGCAACTTAATCTTTGACTTTACTCGATGACGTCGGAAACTCGGATTATGAAGATGCATACAAATACTGCGATCTAAAATATATGTTTTTGATCAAGTTGCGTCCAAGCATTTCAAGTTCAAAGAATAAGTAATTATACTATTTTAACTAAAAATTGACCAATTTTTCTGTGAATAATTTCTTTTTCTCGCTAGAATAATATCTTGACATTTGACAACACATAGTAGCAATAACTATCATTGTATTCATCAATTCTTATACAGGATATCACTGTTTGCGGCTTTTTTAAATAACCTACAAGGTTATTTTTATCGGCAACATACAATTCTTAAAATAAGAGTAAGTGATTTCGCCGAGAAGAAGAAAATTATAATATACGCATGACAAGTTTAAACTGTGAATTTGCTTTTAAGAATTTTTTAAGTCGAAGATAATTATGTTGTTGAATAGCAATCCATTATGTTAAAATATTATTTTTCAGCTAAAAAGAAATAACTTTGCAGAAACAAAAAACGTTTTTTATTTAAATGTGCGATATAAATGTATTTGTTTATAACGCAGCAAATAAATTTTCTTGAATATATGTATAGAAACTAATTCTGCGACGTAAAAATAACAAACGTTCCAAAAAAACTAACAACAAATGTTGGCGTCGAATCCGCCGATGCGATGAATTCATTTTATTGGACGCTTACAAAATATGTACCTACAAAGTTCAAGGTTTTCCAAAAAAATCCTTGTTTTAAAATCTTGCTCTAAACTCGTCACCAAATGAATTAAATTCTTTTGAACCTTTTTTTTATTTATAAAATCGAGAGAAAATCATACTCTTCAAATGTGGACATACTTTGGGGCGCCCGTCAAGACTGATGACTACAAAAAAAATAGTTCATTAGGATTTCGCGAACACGTAAAAAGATAAATGCAATATGTTAATAATAATACATTTTCTCGCCGTTGAGTTTAATAGTAATTTCGTGTCACCAAAATTTTTGGGAAATATTTTTAATAGGAATGAATGTTCAAAAGAAATGTTACCGTGAACTGAAGCATTTTAACCCTTCGCCGTGAGTTCCAAAAATTTTTAGTGGGTTAGCTCAAAAGAAAAATTCATTTGTTCGTGAGGATCATATATGACTAAATTAATAATATATTTTTCATAAAATTAAACCTCTACATTTGGAAGAGCGGTTGATAAAAAGGTGGTCATGATTTTTCTACATTTTTTTATGAAAAAACCCCCAACATCTCCTACATTTTCGATGTTTGAATGCAATCGTTCTACTGATTTCGTCGTTATATTATGTAAGATGATGTTAAATGAAAAATTCATCATGACTGAAAACTAAATTCAAAGATCGTCATACTATTTGGAAAATTCAAAAAGGAGTATGGATATATGGGACATTATTTCAGAAGTTCCACTTCCAAAATAATAAAATAAGTTCTTAATAATCTTCATTTGAAGAGTTCAAACTTTTTTATTCAAAGAATGA
Source organism: Andricus grossulariae (assembly GCA_011634705.1). NCBI lineage: Eukaryota > Metazoa > Arthropoda > Insecta > Hymenoptera > Cynipidae > Andricus > Andricus grossulariae. The sequence goes on from JAABKJ010003007.1 coordinate 14,289, forward strand.
TTATGTGATGAGAAATAACTGTACGCGACAAATCTCGTATTTTTATCTTTGCCGAAATTTCCATTCCACGGGTAAATATTTTTTATGATTACTCAATCACGTAATATGTATTCGTGTCCTTGGCCCAGATTCGAAGATTATGATACGCTTTTAATTGGATCAATTTAAGAACTTTTTAGATACAATGTACTATATTTGACAATGAGTAAGATTTAGAAAAGATAATTTTTGCTGGAAAAACCTTGGACTTTGAAACTACGTATTTTTTAGATCGTCCAATAAAATAACTTCAACATAGGCGGATTCGATACCTTCTAATTTTTCAAACGGTTCTTGTTACAATTGATTGTTTTTTGACAAAATTGTTATAAACAAATACACTTATATCGCAGTTTTGAAGGAAGCAAATTTTTTTCTAAAGTAATTTCTTTTCATCTTAAGAATAATATCATAATACAATAAATTGCCAGTCCACAACATACTTATCGTTCTTCTTCAACACTCTTATAAACAAATTTACAGTTGACACTTCTATTACTTATAAGGTTCTCCGTCATTGATAAGTATCACAAATTTTGTTAAAGTAAATTTTTTGCATCAAAATATTATTCTTGAAAGGAAAATAAATTATTTACAGGAAAAATTCTATATCCAAAAACTTGAAAAAAGTAAATTTGTTCGTTCAGATTTTGTATAACAATTTATAACAATGGAATTGTGCTCTGATTCCTAAAAATTTACTCATAAAGTTGTATATCGAGCAAAGCATCCCAGGGTTTATATTTGACACTAATAAGTGAAGATTGTTCTCGGTTATCATATCAATGCTAAGCAAGTAATGATTTCTGATGGGCGAGCAGCTAGACATTTGATGAGGATGTGTAAAAAATCTTCATTTTCTATAAGATTACATAACTAGAAAATCTGTTGTGAGTCGATTACAGTTGTTCCAACTTCAGTGGCCAACATTATGATGAACTTGGAGGAAGTTCTTGTTTAAGCGAAAATGCGCTTAAAAAGGAAAGGAGCTTCAAATAACAAATATTCCTGGGGTAGCACATCATCGTGTAAAATTTTACTGTAAATATAACTGAAGTGAGTGTTTTCCAATCTGAACAGATCCCGCGAACGGAAAAAATCACGGTATCTATCAGCCATAGTATCGATTCAAATTATAAGATTGGGGCTATTGAGATCCATGATATTTTGACTAATGTATGCTCCCTCCAGATATCTAATATGCTGACATAGGCAGTTATATTTGACATTTTTGCTGTTTTGGCTAGTTTTACCATACAAAGTTTAGGATAGTGCTAGTCTTCCATATCAAAAATTGTTGACGCTTAATTCAGCGCTATGTTTAACATTGGTATGCCACACAGAGTATACCTACTTCCAATCTAACAACGAAGTCAGGCGTATTTCTGGGCAGGCATAGAATATTTGTGAAAAAACGGACTTGGTCTTTTTCAAAGATATCTAGATAATTCAATCCGATAATGTGGGCCGCATACAATAAGAAACTCTTTATAATCAAATCATGAATTTTGATAACGAATGTTAGTTCTAGTTAGAATACTCAAGGCTGAGGCTGAGGCTGAGTCGGCTCTGCTAACTGCTGCATGTGCAGCCAAGTTGAAAGCACCTATTCCAGAAAAATTCGTAAACAAGAATTCAAAACCAGGAACAAACTACAAACCGCCACCATCATATTTCTGACCTGGGAGTTTTGCGTTGATCCGATCTTTCTTGAATGTAGTGAATTTAGTTTTGTTGTCATTAACCGTGAGTTTGTTTATATAACAATACTTCAGGAGAGCATTGAGTTTTCTTATTGTGTCTATTTTAGATTCTGCAGAAATATCATCCGCGTAAATAAGCAATATCATCAGAAATATCATCAAATAATCATCCGCGTAAATCAGCACTATAATGTCCGTGTGACCCATGATTCTGAGATCCACAAGGTCTTTTTTCTAAAAAAAACTCTCGATATCCGATGTCAGAGGTTAAACGTGATTGGGCTGAAACTCTCTCCCTGTAGAACTCCCTGAGTGACTAACGAATAACAATGATTTTTTTTTTCAATTTGGGCCTTATCTGTGCCCTTTATTTTTGGGACTTATAGCTTTAGGTCTTATGGTTCTGGGCTTTACAGATATAGAATTGCTGTTTGAAATAATTAAAAATTTTGAATCTTATTTTTTAAACACTTTATGGTTCTGGTTCATAAGTCCCGAAAAAGGGTAAATTTTGAGATGAGGAAGGCTAAGTAAAAACATTAGAAATAAAATTAAGCATGAATTCATATTTAAATTATTCCTCAACGTGAAAGATTCAAATTTGACTACAGTGACTTTGACTTTGCCTTTCAATTTGGGGGCCTTTTTTTTGGGCCTAATATTCTTTCGGATTTATGGTTTCAGGTCTGACGGCTTAAGACTTGCGATTTGAAACAATTGAAAATCTTCAAATCTTTTTTTTAACACACTTATAAAAACGTAATCGAATCATATAAGTTGAATTCGCAGCATTTTTCTAACAGTGAATGTTCAGAATTCGAGTGATTTATTGCTCCTCAGATTTAGATAATCATAATTATATTATTAATAATGAAAATAATTCCACATGGTGGGCTGTAAGCATATACAGAACGATGTTTTTTTTCAAGGTAATAATGACTCTTACCAAATGTAAATATCTCAGAACAATGATGAGTTTCACGCCTTCGACCTAAGAGATAACGAATATAGTATAGATTGTATGGGCTAATTACGCACTAGAATGCCTAATAGTTACGTGGGTAATTGAATTGTTCATCAATACATCAATCAGTCTTTCCTCTGATTAGAAAAGATGAGGCTTGTCTGTACTTTGGTCCTATCCTTGGCCGTTATCTTCAATTCTATTGGTGAATATAATAATATTATATATCTATAATTCTAGGTAAATTTTTTCTAAGCTTTACGCAAATTGAAATGTCAGCGATATAATCCAACCCTTCACGTCTCAATGATTGCGATCAGATATTCAACTTGCAGGTCCACGTGAAGATATGGCACCTTCCTAACTGTGCATGCATACGCATATTCAATAGATTTCATACATTATAATTATAGTTCATTATCAATTAATAATAAGAGATTTCAGTTCATTACGTATGTAAGTCCCTCAACATCCCCAAAAGATAAACCCTTAGTGGTTATTGAAAATATGTTCAAAATGCGAAAAATCTAGCAAGTTACGTTCTTAAGACATAATCACCTTGATTGAAACTAAGTACATCACCCTTTCATCTATCACCCTACGACCTATCACGACTTCCCCTACTTCCTTTAATCCGACTTTTCAAAAGTGTTAAAATTCTATGTAAGATATTTAAGAATTTAGTTTCAATTATCAAATTGCTATAAACTCTAAAAAAATACAAATTCAGTGCAAATTGGTTTATATGGAAACACTTACATACCTATCAGCAGTCCTCAAATTTTTAATTGTTTTTCTTCATAAAACTTGTAACAAAACAGAAAGTTTTTTAGGATTGGTATGCAAAATTAGCGTAATAACCTCTGAATGTTCTCTTCTACTTGTTTTCTCAAGTAAAAAATTTTACATTAGGTTTTTTTAAAATAGATTCGATTTTCTCAACCAATAAGACATGAGGATAAAGCGCAAGGAGAAAAAGATTTTTAATGTGGTGGGGGAACTCACCTAACGCGAATTCCAGTCAACACTTTCGCGATAGGCGGAAGGAACTGTACATACATATGATTTTGCACTTATCAATTTTACTCCTTACAAATTTATATTAGTACATACCCATTTGAAAATGAATGAATGCTGATAATATATTTACCAATATGGATCATTCCAGAATAGATTGTCACATCGGTGTTACTATCTATTAAAAAAAAATTTAATGAGTTAACATTTTCTCCACATAATCTTATGATTAAATTTTCTTGTATATGTGACCAGATATCTTATTCTTTTTAAAGAAATTATTTTTGAATATTGATTAGATATAAGAAAATTGGCGCAAGCAGCAAATTACAAACTGTTAAAAAAAAATCCTTTTGATGTAAACACTTCAAAATTAAAACATTTTTATTCATATTTAAGAATGTCATTTGAAATATTTTTTACTCACTATTATTTTTATTTCAAAAAAATCATGCGAGGTTAACCACATTTCCAACCTCACTGAAGGACAAAAAAAGAAAGGCTTAAAGTTAGACTATAAATTTGAATTCATCCTTATTTTTCAGAAAATTGCAAAAAGAGCAATTTAATTTTTTGAGCAAACATCAGTCCTATTGTTTTTTCAGAATTATTTAACAGGCCCGGTCACCCACAAAAATGCAATTTGTATGAGACCAATATTTAAAGCATAATTTGTGCACATTTGTCACACTAAAATTAGAATTTGTGCAACACCGGCACTACATAATTTTTAAAGAAAACACTGGTGGGGACAGGGAAATATTTCGCTAGCCCGGACAACATTCTCATTCAATTTTATATAGGCACAAAGTTTTTTTCGTAGTTTATATAAATTTGTGAAACCAACTTCAACTCTAATAAACCAACCCCTATGTGACAAATACCATGAGTGAAACAGAAAAATGTTTTGCCGGCACAGCCATTATATAAAATCAACAACCACCAAAAACACGCCTGGAAAATTTTAACAAAAAAATTCTAAAATGTCTCCAGGCAAAACATGAAAAAAAATGAAAAAATTAAAAATAGTAACACAAGTTACCTTCATAAAACTTTAGGCTTTGTTTTCAGCCCTATAATATGATTCAGTTATCACAAAAATGTATTCTCCACCAAAACAGATAAATTTTCAAATAACAATTGCATGTGAAACCAAAAAAGGTGACGTTTCCAAAAGAGATGAGTTTTTAAAGCAAAAAGAAGAATTTTCAACAAAATAGTTGAATTTTCAACCAAGAAAAATTCTTCAGTCATGAGTGATACAAATTTTACCAAAAATGGTTTTCAAGCGAAAAAGGTTATCTTTAATATAAAAAAAAATGAATGAATTCTTCACCAAAAACATAATAAAGACTTTCAAACCCAAAAATAATTAACGCTTAGCACAAGATAGTTGGATATTCAAACAAAGAGATGAATTTTTGTCTAAAATGATGAATCATCACCTGTTACAGGTTAATTTCCAGTTAGAATCTTCCTATTGTAAATGTCCGTTTTACAATATGTATTTTTATCTTATATATTTATAACTTGTACTTTTTTCTATGTTCACTTTCATTGAACACAATTTTAAATTCGTATTCATGAATAGCATAATATTATTGGCATAATATTGATATTACTAATTATTTAACTCACGCACATGCTACACGAGTTTTGTTCCTTTTACTCTTCTTAATTTTGATGAAGTATGAAAACTCATGTAGGACCTTCAATCCTTCATAATGATTTTTGTATCATAATTAAGATTTATTTTGTATTTATAGTATCCATTAGTCATCTTTATACTTTCACACTACTTTTTTTATCTGCAAAAAAATTATTTTGTTCATATTTGTAGTCTTCACAGGTCCAGGAAGTTTTTCGCAATTCTAATGTACACAGATCTTTAGGCTATTACAAATATTATATTGTTCACTTGTAAAATCTTCAAAATTTTACTGTACCTTCCAACAAAAACTAAAATAAACATTCTAAAGCACATATTTACAAAATGACTATACAACAAATTCAAAATCCCATCGGCATTCGCTTTTTTACTGTTCGATTATTTTTATCATTGTCATTACTTTTTATTTAATTTTATTAGGTTTCCCGTTTTATTTCACTCGCTCGTTAACGATACACTAAATTTCATATGACTTTCATTATTATTTAAGAAAATATAATGTCAGAGGAGGTAAAAATTACATACTTCAAACTTGAGGTCTCGTCTTAGGTAGGAGAAAAATTCACATTCTTCTATAATGAGGTATAAATCTCTATGGCTACAGAAATCATTTGTTTTCATCTTCGATGTAGCATTTATGGAGGAATTGATATTCGACTGTTGCTACTCATCAAAATTCATGACCGAAATTATTCTAGAGAATCGGATCATTATGATACCAAATTTTCTGATCAAATAAAAAATCCGAAATGTCTATAAAAGCGTTGAATATCATTTTCATCCGATTTCGGGATAAAATTAACAAACTGGCATTTTCTGTGTGTGTACATTGTATGTAAATAAAAATAAAATAATTCCAGTAATAAAATTATTTGAAAGATAACAGAACTCCAAGTTTTTTTATGATACGCATAATTAAATGCGAACAGTACAGCCCCTATTCAGGGTTTCTTTTTAGTTAGTTGATATTCGATGGATGTCCAGAAATGGTTATCAACGTTTATAACTGCGCATGTACCGGAAAAGTGCAGACCAATAAACGCAATCAATAATGTCATGAATGACTAATCTTTATGATTATACTTTTTTTATGAAATTTGTCTCAGTACAAAATCATTCAATCTGTATTATCATGTAAAAGGTGCATCGTTAACTTATAAAATCTTCGAAATGATTCGAAGCAGAAAATGAATTATATATGAAAAGTCTCTATTAAAACTCATACTTTGAGTTCCCTTGGAAAAATTTATCAATTTGAGTTCCTTCTGAGCAAGAGAGGTTCCTTTTTGTTACAGATCTGCCTTGCTGGAACCAAAAATTGGTTTTAGCAGAAGCCCCAGATTGTTATGTGTTGCCGTTTATGTTGAGAATTATTACAATCACATTCACAACCCATGATATACCAACGGAAAATTGTAAATTTAAAAAAAATATACTCCTCTATTTCTTGTTGCAGAGTCAAGTTTACAGTCCAAGTATGAGCCTGATGGCAACCCTAATCCTAAAGTTCCTCGTTATGGACCTCTTTCTTCTTCTAGAAGACATTCTCCAGATACGACTCTTTCGCTTGCCTTACCTCATACTTCTGAGGGATCTCCTCCACCTGCCGAGCCTCCTCTCCGTGCCAGGTCCAGGTCTCCTCCTGCAAGTATGACTTCTTCTCACGTACTTGGATTTCAACTTGAAGAACTTAGATTTGTTCGACTTATTCTCCGTAGCAACCCGAGCCGAGTATTCGAACTTCGAAGATACACTTTTCCTACAGAT
>JAABKJ010003008.1:0-26753 GCA_011634705.1 Andricus grossulariae
TGACAGTTACTCCCAGTGGGACCCTGCGGTGGTTGTTAACCTTTAGTTTTTTATATATATATATATATATATATATATTTGGTATATTAAATACCAAAGATATTATATATTGTAAATCCTTGAAATACCTTCAAATTAGTTTAATCTATTAAAAATCCCTTGTAAACTTATAAAATACCCAAAAATATTTAGAATCCTTTAAAATCTTTTAAATTCCTTCAAATTCCTCTAACTTATTGAAATTTATAAAAAAATTATAATCTTTTTAATTACCCTCAAAGATTTTTAAAAATTCAAGAAAATTCAGAAATATGCATAGACTTGAATTCTATAGTGACTTTTTATATTAAAAAAGTGACTAAAATGTGATTGTTGAAAAAAATTGAATGTATAATGCAGTGTATGGAGTAAAAAGCTAATGAACTAAATGGAGAGGATTCTCAATGAATGTGACGTAGAAGAAAAATTAACAAGAGTAAAAGAAATTTCCCGAATACCCGCGCCGGAACTTGCGACTTACACGTTTCAGAAGAATCTAAGTTAGTCTTTACTCGATTGGTGACGTCACAGCGAAGTAATGTGGCATTTAGTCCTCTGGAGAACTAAGTAATGCCATTCCATACCTCCTCCCTGAAACTGCGCATCGCAACTAGATTCTTATGAACGAACGTGGTCGCTCGTTCCGGCGCGGTGTTTGGGGAAAACATCGTGTGCAACAAGCGGGATACGTCGATTAACAACTCGCAATCTATTAACAATCTACTATTGTTAAGATTTTTTGTGCATGTTAAGAGAATGAAAGATGAATGACTGACGAAAAAAGTATATTTAGGTAAAGTAAATGGTAGCGTGCCCAGAGGCAGACCGTGAAACAAATGGAGAGCTTCATACGACCTGGGTCTGAGCAGTGTTGCGGAAGGAACGTGTTGTTTAAATAAATAACCCGGAATTTCCAAATTAATCTAAAAATCGATAGCCTCTACCTCCCTTATACCGCCACGTGCACTTTCCTTCCTCACTTCTCTCATTTGAACTCCTTGATCCCCGACAGTATAACGAGGCTAGAACCGAGTGAGTCACGCTTACCCCGAAAAGGATTTGGCTTAATGGTATAATAATAATAATGATAAATTTATTATACATCTAGACTTTCAACATTTTGCATGTAAAAAGGATATGTATTTAGTATAATTTATCAAGGATCATAAATTCTAAATATTGCATCAAAATCCGCGGATACATTACATCGGACGTATACATTGTGTTAATACTTAAGCAGTGTGCATAAATCACTGTGCAACACTCTGAATCATGCACACTCTGTATATATAAATAACTCAGATAATGCGGTCAACATATACCGTTTAAGTGAGAATCAGCCTATGTCAACGAGTTACAAAATTCTCTTTTGGGATTAGAGATACTTAAAAATATAATTTATGCGGTATTTACGTTTATGAAAACACCTGTGGCAAATGCAATAAAAGGCATAATCTGCTATTCCCGATGCACATCAAGATTAATACTGAAAGATTGGTTAAGAGATGATTTATTTACATTATAAATCTTCACCATTTTTCTATTTCCACAATATACCTTCACTCTTTTTTACAGTTTCTTGAATAATCCAGTTATGATCGCATTCTCAGGAATTTAAAAAATTTTGAACTCAAAGAATAAAAACGACTAAATTTACACTTGAATTGGCAAATAAAAAATTTGATCTCTGTTTCGATGTCTATCCATGAAACCGAATGATTTTTTTAAATTTCCGGCTACGGATTCATTAAGCAAATAAGCGAAACTTGTTGAATATGTGAGAACTGTTTAAAATTGGGGTATTCCAGTTGAAAAGGATAAAGTTGGTAATCGATTTCCTTTCTTTTTTGATATTGTATAATGTTTGGGGTACTAAATAATGTGGCCAGAGGGTTTTTCAAAAGGTTCAAAATTTTGGCAAATATTATTAATTGAAAATTGAAATATATTTAAATAAATTTTTGGATCCCATCAGGATCCCGAATAAAGTCCCGATAAAGTACTAGGTATGAGACGAATTAGTACTTCAATACCAAATTTTCTTACACTTTTTAAAAAGTTTAATTAGGGACAAAAATACTTCAAAGTTCTATTTTATTTTTTGTGGAATCTTTACATGTGCTGATGTAATTTCTGTAGGACAAAAGTACCAAAACAGTCCCACTTAATTTGTTAAACAAAAAAAATTTCAACGTTTTAAGAAAAAAGTACTGGAAAAGTCCCATTTCATTTTTTTATTTTCCTTTTGAGCAGGACTTTTTTAGACAAAAGTACTAGAACGTTCCGTTTTCTTTTTTCTGAAATTTTATCTATTCTAAACAATTTTTGGGACAAAAGTACTAGAAATGTTCCATTTTATTTTTTTCGAAATTTGGACACGTGCTGATAAGATTTATGTCTCAACAAATTATTTTTATCCTAGAAAAAATCTTACTAACAAAAAATAAGTAGGACTTTTGCGGCACTTTTGTCCTGAAAAAGTTCTGCTAAAAAAAAAATTAAGTGGGACTTTTACATTAATTTTGTCCCAAAAATATCCTGGTGAAATGGGATATATTTTGAACTTTTTTGGTCTTTATTCCTATTTTAGCAGTACTTTTTTGGGGCATAAATATCACAAGTTTTGTAAAAATGCGGGAAAAAGTAAAATGGAACTCTTCTAGTACTTTTGTCACTATTTGGAATCTTAAAAAATGTGAAGTAATGTTGGTACTTAGGTACTGATTTGTCTCATACCTAATACTTTAGCGGGACTTTATCCGGAATCCAAATGGAATCTCAATGGGGCTCTTTTTTTTACTGGGGAAAAACACCTCTATAGAAATGTACGCAGAAGGTTTTAAAATTGAAGAAGTTTAAAAAAATTATCAAAATATATTTTGTTTATTGTTTATTTAATAAACAATTATTAATTGTTGTTTTTTCATGTAAGAAACACCGGGAAATTAAAAACAAAAAAATATAAAATGCTTGAAGTCGACGTATCAAAATGTGTTTTTTGATATTTTTTAAAAGAAATTATCAAAGTTTTTCAGTCGCGAAAAAATAGGTATTCTAGAAAATTCAAGTCTCCTATTTTGTTTAAACGATTTGCAATTGCTCAAAGTGCATAAAAAGAGTGTAAATTATTTCTAGGATTGCCCACTTACATTGGTAAACAAACATAAACATTATTTATTTGTTATACACAAATTAATGAGCAATAATGCTTTCTTAAGGATTAACAAGACTTAGATATTTTATTCCATAAAATTTTTATCGCAATATATGTAAAAGTAATATTTATATTTTTTAAATTTTAATTTACATTATCAAATTTAATACACAAATTAACTTTTTAGGTGTTACTGAATACAGAGGCTCTCGTTTTTCCATGGAATGGACTAAAAATTACTTTTCAGCACCAATTTTCCACCTTACTTTATTTTCCAGTAAATTTGTTAATGATTTAAACAGAATTAATGAATCAATGCACAATTTAACTATTTGAAAAAATAGACTTCGTTTTTTCAGATTTCGTTTAAAAAATCTGTGTTTGTGCGTTAAAAAGTAGCAAAATCGTCAATTTGATTATAAAATTAGTGAAAGGAAAAAATGTTTACCAACTGGTAAATTATCCACGTAGGAGGTCCTTGTGGAGATACTGATATTTAATCTAGTTGAAAAACAAAGTCTACATGTTCAAAAATGGGTAAATTGTGCATTTGTTCATTAAATTTGTGTAAACCATTGACACTATTTATCGGAAAATAATGTTATGACGAAAATTGTTATTGAAAAGTAATTTTTAATACATTTAATGAAAAACCAAAAGCCTATCTATTCAATAACAGCTAAAAAGTTAATTTGTTTATTACATTTGATAAAAAATGTAAAAAGTTAATATGTAGGGTAAGGAGGGGCAGCGCCGACCAGTTAAAAGTCAATGATTTTTTAAAAGGTAATAAGATGTGGAATTGATCTATTTTTTTTCATTTCGAGTCCTACATTATTGTATATCACATTTTTATAAGTATTAATTACATTAGTAAAACAATGATTCGATAATTTAATTATTTCTAACAAGTTGTATTTCGTCGGATTTGTACCCCACCGGAGGGTAAAGGCGATCGCAGATTTTTATGAAAATCAAAACATCCAAAGATGGAAAAATATTATGGTTCGCTTCTTTGGCACTTTATGTACTGGAAACATTACCTTCAAACATATCCAGCAAGAAGAATAAGTTTTTTTGAATAAAAATAGTGATAGCTGTGATATATTCTCTTATTCGTTGACATTATACTAGAAAGCGACTACACGAAAATACTTCTACCATAGCAATACAAAAAACCTACTCTACCGACCGGTAGAGTCCATTTTTTTTCTAACGACCGTTTTTTTTACTAAGCATTTGTAAACAATTAGCTTGGTCGCGCTGCTCCTCTGGCGAGGCCTCAATTATTTACGATATTCAATATATTTTGGACTTGAATTACGTTTGATTATTTTAATTACATGATGTGATATTTGTTTTATCTATCAAAATATCAAATTTACATACTGTAAGTATTGCCACTAATGTGGAAAAATTTATATTTCTGCCAGCGAATCTTCCATTCTTTCGTTTTCAAAACAGTTTTCTGCATAATTTTTCTTTTATAAGGTCAATATTCGAGATTTTAGTATGTAGCACTATTTATATAATAAAATAGATTTATTTAATGCAAAGTAAAATTAAAATTGTTAAGTAATAGCGATGTTTTAATCAAAGTCACCTTTGCCCCACCGGTCGGCACTGCCCCTTCTTGCCCTAATAAGTCGTGATTAAATATTACTCTGATATATATTGCGACGAAGATTTTGTGGAATAAATTATCTGAGTTTTGTTAATTCTTAAGAAGGGATTTTTGCTCATTAATATGATTAAGCATTCCTGTAAACAATTTACACTAAATTTAATAATTTTTTAGCAATTATAGCAGTTTGAACAAAATAGAAGACTTGCATTTTTCAGAGTACCTATATTTTCGCGACCGAAAAACTTTGTGATTTTTTTTTTAAAATTAGAAAAAGAATATTTTTTTCTATTTCGTGGTTAACTTAAAGACACTACATAAATTATATTGATTTATTTTGTTTTTAATTTCGGCGTGTTTCTGGCGTCGAAAAATTGGAATTAAAAATTGTTTATAAAGAAACAGTATTTTTCTTCTCCGATCAATAATAGCAGAGACAAAAATTGTTAAAATACGGTCCAATTTTTAATTAACAATTCCTGCTAAAATATTGAAAACTGTGGAAAACCCTCCGATCATGTTATTTAGTACACCAAATACTATGCAATATCAAAAAAGAAAAGAAATCGATGTTCCACTTTTTATTTGTGAATGGTATGCCCCAATTCATCAATATTTTTGAATACTTCTCTTATAATACATAAGTTTACGAAATTCTTAAATGTTATTCTTTAAATTGAAAATATAATAATGATGTCAAAAATTATCTTCTTATTTTGTATGTAAATAAGAAATTGAAAAAAAATATAATTATAACGTAAATAATTAGTAAAATATGTATTTATTGAATCAGAAGTGAATACATCCATTTTCAGTTAGTTAATAACTTCCAGGAAGTATTAAATTTGAAAGGTTTCTGTATTTTATTTATTTGACAGTTTGACTGATTATAATAGACCATTTTAATTTTCATGCCGATCCATAGATTTCAAGCTACAATAAATCCTAAATATTGAAAATTTTACTCAAGTAGATTTATCACGTTTTTTCGCTGACTTTTCACATGTTAATACCTTCATTAAAAATATGAAAAACAAATAAAAAAAGGAAAGAAAAAGTCGATCTTCAAATCCTTTTTCTTCTCTTTTCTTTCTCTCCTCTTTTTTCATTTTTATTTTTTAAATGAAAACAAAATATTTTGTTTCTATTCGTCACCATCTTTTTCTGTGTTCCTTTTTCATCTTAATTTTTTGTTTCATTTCAAATTATTTGCATGCGTCCTTGTCCAAATTCGAGGGAAAATTATGGGAGGGGAAGTAGGGGAAATTAGGAGAGGGAAAGTAGAGTAAATTAGGGAAATTTTAGGAAATTAGGGGAGGAGGTTGGAAGAGAAATGAGGAGGAGTAAGGGGAATTATGTTAAATGCGGAGGGAGCAGGGGAAGCGAGGTAAAATGAGGGAAGAGGAAGTAGGTGAAATGTGGGAAGAGTAGGGGAATTATGGAAAATGAGGGGAGCAGGGGTAGTAAGGGGAAATGATTAGAAATGAGGGTGAGCATAGGAGAGGAAGTGCGGGCTGGGGAAGCGAAGTAGGGGAAAGGGAGTATAAGCTGGGGGAACGAGGAGAGGGAGAAATAGAGGAGGAGAAAGATAAGGAAATTATAGCAAAGGATTAAGTGAGGGGAGGGGAAGTAGGGGAATGTAGGGGGAGTTTACAATTTTTTTTGTAATTCTAAGAATTTTGTCATCAAAGTTATATTTTTGGACGTAAAAGCGGATCTGAAATGTTGATTTAATCTGAATTAAATTTCTTTATTTCTATCTAGCTACGTACGAAAAAAATGAATAAAATTTGAATGTGTTGAATAAAACAGATAAAAAGAGGATCAAAGTTATTATTCTTTTACGAGGTTTCTTTTTCGTTTTCTTTTGTTTCAAAATTCTGTTGTTTCAAGCATCATATAAAGGAAGAAATAGCAGAAAAATCCAGCTGCAATGGAAGAATAAGACGCAAGTGAACTTTTCCCATTTTGAAAAGCCATTGTTCCGCTTGCGGCTTTTGACGACTTAATGAAACGAAGAAACTTTTTCCGTCTTTACTTCCAACTTGTGCTCATTCAATACTGTTCGCTATTACACTGTTTCAAGATTCATATAAACTTAAATTTGAAATTCAACTTGACAAAGATGAATAATAATTTATCCAACTATTTGATTTGAAGTTTGTAATTTCACCTTTCAGTATCAGATTCTTGGTTATAACTTTCTACCTTGCAAGAAATTAAAACTGAAATTTCCATGATCAATGTAATAAAATCAGGGTTCATTTTCAATTACTGAATATACCTCAATTTGAAGTAAAATATATTTAAACTTTAATAACATTTAGATCCAAGAAATAATTTTAAATAAGTTCACAGAAGAAACTAGGGTTTCTATTAGAACCAATTTTTGGTCCCTGAGGAGCTGCAACAAAAAGAAAACCCTCTTGCTGAAAAGGATCACAAAACGATGAATTGTTTCCAAAGGAGACCTCAGTTGGATTTCCAAGTTGCAAGGGAACCCAATTTCAATATAAAAAGTCATCGGTTGATAAATTCTGTAAATCCCTAAATTACCAACTCCACTTGGCAAACGGTTGGTTTGTGAATGCGCCTTCATGTTGGTCTATTCAAGTTTTCTCCAAAGGAGTTCTTTTGAGTCCCTACATGTTTCTTCTGAAGTTCAATTTCCAGAAAAAACCTCTAGTTTTTTCTGTATTGATTAAAATGGCGAGGATACAAATGAATATTCCACAAATGGCTAATTATTTCTGAAGTTACCACACCTAAAAAACCAAAGTTCTCTAATCGGACTCAATCTCCGGCAAAGTGTAGTCCTACTCAATAGCAATTTCTGGGGAAAAAATTTGGCCATTGAGACAAATATTTACCGAGATGGACAGGGTGATATTTTTGGACTTTTTGGGTTTATCATCAAATTCAGCAACTTGAAGCTCTGTTCATAACAATAAAACAAAATTTTGTCTCCTAAAGTTTGTTTCTTTTTAGGCGTAAAAGAAAACTGAGATTTTTACTTTAAAAAACCTTATCAGTGAAAAGTGGGCTGACAATTATTTGTTTCTAAAAATGGGCGCCCAATAAAGTCGGTGCTCGTAGATCAGAGTACTTGACGTTTATTTTCATAAGAAAATAATCGTCAGTAGTTTTTCATCACCACGTTTTTTTAGAGGAAAAAACATTAGCCTTCTTTCAAGCCTAAAATGACACCCAAAAAATGATATACCCAAAAAATGGTCGAACTTCGAAAACAATGACATTTATTTTTTACCTTTATTTTTGAAGGTCAATTACCTTCTTTTCAAAAAATGGCTATCTTCAGTGAAAGGACGTAAAAATCCTATCGAAATTGTAGAACAAGTTTTTTTTAATACTATGGAAAGAGTTTTAAATCATGGAAACAGATGATATCCTCAAAAAACAAACTTAACGCTTATATTTATCAATAAAAAAATGTCGGCCCACTTTTTAATCTTAAGGTTCTTGAAGGAAAAGAGCTCAGGATTCTTTTAAGCCTAAAAAAAATTGACCAAATATGGAAAAAGTAA
Source organism: Andricus grossulariae (assembly GCA_011634705.1). Lineage (NCBI taxonomy): Eukaryota > Metazoa > Arthropoda > Insecta > Hymenoptera > Cynipidae > Andricus > Andricus grossulariae. The sequence goes on from JAABKJ010003008.1 coordinate 8,363, forward strand.
TTTCTTTATCTTCATTATTGAAGGTCAAATATTTATTTTTTCTAAAATCCTTATGACCAACAGAAAGGGCGTGAAAAATCCTATCGAAACTATAGGAGGCAAAATTTTGTTTCATTGATATTAAAAGAGTTACAAATTGCTGAATTCGTCGCTACACCCAAAAAATCTGAAAACATTTGTAAATATTTAAATATTTATAAATATTCAAATGTTTGTAAATATTTGTTCGAATCGCAAAATTTTTTCCCCATTAATTGCCATTCAGTAGGAATACACTTTGCTGAAGTCCAAGTTTTTTTCGAGTGAAACATTTAATTAATGGAAAAAGTTGATTTTCTATCAATAAATGAACCGTTACATAACTTTTCAGTTTTTATTGAAATCAAGCGTCGACATAGAGTGATAATCTGTAGGTAATATTTAAAAAATATACCAAAAAACTGGAAATTTTCAACATTTCAAAAATGGCGGACCTAACAATTAGGATCAAAAATTTTAATTTCTCCAGTTATTATCTCAGAAAGTTTAAATACTCCAAAAAAATCTAATAAATCATTCTTGAGTGAATCGTGAACAGGAAAATTTAAAATTTTGAAAAAATTCAAAATGGCGGGCAAATAAAAATTCCAAAAATAGCTCATTTCTGAAGTTTCCCATGAAATATTAGTCAACTTCGCTAGAAAAATGTTGACTCTAGAAATCATCTTACGATCCTAGAAGTCAACATTTTGAAAAAATCCAGGATTTGCCACTGTTTTAAATTTTTTTTTAATTTTGGACTTCTTGGATAGGACAATTTTCAAAGTCAAACTGCTTTTTCTAGCAAAGTTTAAAAATATTTCATTGAAAAATACAGAAATGAAATATTTTTGGAATACTAAATTAGACGCCAGACGCCATTTTTGATTTTTTCAAAATTGATAATTTTCTTGTCCACTATTTAATTTACAATAATTTATCAGATATTTTTACAACGATGAAATATTTTAAGTAAATAGCTATAGAAAATGCAATTTTTGACCTTGACTGTTGAGTCCGCCATCTTGGAGACTTTGGAAAAGTCAATTTTTTCAAAATTGTGATGTTTTAAGCATAACATAGAGATTATCTTCCTATGTGGGCGATTGATTTGAATAAAAATTGAAAAAGATATGTAAATTAACGATTTTTTCATAATTTCGCTCATGTTAATCTTATGGGAAACTTCAAAATGCCTAGTGTGATGGGCACAGTAGCGTAACGACAGTACCAGTAACACATAATTTTTCAGAGTAAGAAATCGAATTATTTTGAGCTCCTTCTCACGAATTTTTTGTAATTCGGAGCTTTAGGGGCCCGGGTTCCATGGAACACATGGAACACCGATAGTTACGCCACTGGATGGGTAAATATTAACCGATGTTAATAAAGTTTGGAGAACATTTTATTTTTGGGCATTCGAACCAGAATCTAGAATTGCAAACCAGAAATCAAACCAGAATCGCAAACGATTTCAAACAAAAATAAAAATAAGGACCACCCTAGTGGGGGTAACCAGCCGCTTAGGTTTGAACGGCGTTCAGGGGTCCTCCACTCGTCAAAAAATATTTAATACTGAATATTGTTCATCCGTCCGAGATACGCTCCTATCTTGTGGAGCGGAAGGGGCAGAGGGGAAAGTGGTGACGTAGAAGGAAAAAGCTGAGGGGATTGGAAGTGGGACACGTATAGGAATACACAGAGGAGGGGGCGAAAAGGGGTGCGGGTACAAGATGGACATAAGCATAGGAGGGGCTAGGCATGGCCTAGCGAGGTGAAAACAACGAGCGGGCAGTCTACCATCTTGGTGTGCTAAACCGGCGTTGCAAGAGAAACTGTTCTTCTTCTCTCACTTACTCCCCATGCTTTTGCAGACCAACATGGTCGACTCACCCTTTCAACTTGGCATCAATCCCCGCGCCCAAGTTAGGAAGCATGCGGCTAGTCCCCTCCTATTCCTATGTTCATGGGGTGCAAGGATAGAACGTGGAAGGGTGGGGTATATGGATAGAGTGTGAGTTGTATAGTGGCAGAGGATATGAATGAGGGTGGAGGGAGAGTGATATAGGGTTAGGCGGGGTGAGAAAATGGTGAGGGGAATACAGGTATAGACGTATGCAGAAGTGGGCAAGAAGAAGGTAAGTAGGGTGAAGGTACAAGAAAAGAGGATTTTAGTGGTGAGGGGCTAGAGGTATAGAGAAGAGGGGTATGTATAGAGGGTAAGGAGTATAAACACAGAGGATATGAAAGAGGGGCGTGGGGAAGGTGAGTGCTGTAGAGTTATGGGGGGGGGGGGTGAGGGAATAGTTATGGAAATATAGGTATACAGAAGTGGGTAAGAAGGGTGAAGGGACAAGAAAAGGTGATTTTAGAGAGAAGGGGTATGGGTATAGAGGAGAGGGATAGAAGGGAAAGAGATGAAGGTGGGTGAGAGATATAAAAGTATAGGGTTAAAGAGAAGAGGGAAGAGGGGTGATAGGAGCCTGGAGTGATGTCATGGGGGATACGGGAAAGACAGTGGTAGGGAGAGTGAAAGTACAGGGGTATAGAGTGGAAAAAAACTAAATATGGAAGGGGAACAGTATAGAGAGCTGGTGAGGGGTATATCACAGTGAGAAATGGGTGTGAGGCGCAATGGTGAGGGGAGAAGTATCAGAAGTGAGCCGATTTGGAGGAAAGGGTTTAAAATCCAGTGTGTGTGGAGGGTGGGGGTTTGTACTCAGTAATGGGATTTTTTGGTTTTTTGTGGTGAATACTGCGTCGGGGGAAAGGGGTGACGAGGGGAGTGGAGTGGGGTTAGGCTAGGTTTTATTTCTCCTTCTATTCTCTTGCTTTCCTGTGTGTATTTACGGCGCTTTTAAACGAGTTTTCCGTTTGAAAAATGTCAGAAAGTAATATTTATCATTGCACAGGCAAAGGGTGAATAATGTTTTACTTTTATGCTACTTTTTTCCGGCACTAGCAAAAGGGGTTCAATTGACAGGTTCGATATTCAACTTCGAAGAACTTTTTTCAATACACGCAATGGTAAATATAGTAAAACGCGTATTTGAAAAGTGGGAAAGCAGATGGACATCGATAAGCTGCGAGGGTAGCAACGACTCGTTTACGAAGGGCTGTAGAGAATGAAATGAATATTTTGAAAACAGCCATTACATCTAAATGAAAAGAGGTTTCTATTTCAGTCCTTTGGCAAAGCTGTTTAGACTAAACTGAATCATGTTTCACGGTTTTGGACAAAAGTATTTTGTTAATGGAAATTGATACGTTAGATTTTTTGGCAGGCTGTGAAAAAGTTTCAAAAGTACAAAATTGATATAAGTAACACGATCACATTATGGATTCGAAAATGGAATAATTTTAAATTGACGACATTCAGTATTTAACCATTTTTGCTGGTCACCATTAAATATTTATGAGTCTTTCAAGCTTCAATGAACGAAGTATTTATTTATTAACAATTTTAATTTAATTAAAGTAATGAATTTCGGTGATTTTCAATATACCCATATTTAATGTTAATTTTGAATGCCGGGAAGTTTGAACGATATTCAATCAGACAGATTAAGTTTGGAATGTATTGCAATTAAGGCAGAATTTTGAAAGGGTTCAGTATTGCGAGTCGTCAAAGTTGGAATTTAATCAAAGTTAATTTAAAAGCAATTACGAGAGTAGCCAAGATGGGTATAATTAGATTTTGCAAAAAAATGTTAAAAATTTCAATCAATATTTAATAACGGCCTTTACCTATTAGATTTGTATATTTAAATTTCTAAATTGTTAAATTTCTAAAAGTAAAATTTTACCTCAATTTTTATTAAAATTCAAACTTTCAAAATTTCTGATCATGTTTCATTTCGCTAAAATATTATATCAATTCTCGTGTTTGGTTTTCAGAGCACTATTGATATTTGATATGTTTGTAACTTTTGAGTTCGGGGCGGAATTAAAAAAGTTTCGTTTTATTACGGTCAGGTTTCACAAACTGCTGCGATAGAAGACGAAGAAATAATATCGTAACGCAAATAGGTCGAAAGGAAAAAACTAGTGAATTAATATTACAAAGAGCACGATTCCTTTAAAACATTTTTTGTTATTTTCCACTTATTGAATTTGTTTTTACTCACTCTCAGAATATCACAAATACGTAAAAGAACTGAATTTATTTTTTTCCAAATTGAGTAGGAATAAATATTATTTTATGCCAGTGAAGCGAAGAATTTTATGTATTGAAAAATTAATACTGACAAACAGTATCGACCAAAGGTCTTACGTAATTTATGTACTGATTATTTCAAAATTAAAATCCAATCTTTTTCACCTTGCATAAGAGAAAGTTGGTATAAATGATTTCAGATGTCAAATTGAATTTTTATATGCATAACAAAACCTGAAGTATAATTTATTTCTTTACTTGCTCTTTTTTCAATTTTGAAATTAAAAATTTTAGTTTGTATCTCCATGTCGATTTATTGATGGGATGGGACAGGATGCATCATTTCAGAAGAGAGTTATAACTATATTTTTCCAAACAAATTTCATTATAATACATCTGACATTGATGTCTTTAATATATATATATTTAAAAATGATAATGTTCTTTTTTAGATATCAAGATTTGCATAAGAAATCGTCAATATCCGAAACAACAAAGTGGGATCGGACTGTACTATCTACCAGGGCACTTAGCTGCAAATAAATGTAAAATCTGATTAAAATAATTGACAATATAATTATTTTTTAATATTCAAGAAACAATATTGGGAGACTTCCCACCTCAGTAAAATCACACTAAAAACCAATATATGTGGTTTTAATCCAGGCCACCCTTTCAAATGTTTACTTTGAGCAAATACGTGTTTTTAGTTGTTGTTGTTTTTTTTTAAATATATAAAATTGCGACACTTCTTGTACCAAAATACATCTGAATTTAAGAAATTCAAAAATCTTGGAAAAAATTACACCGTATTTTTTCTTTTTTCGGTAAACTTATTTTTAGAACCCGCTCGAGGCTTGAGAAAAATAAAAAATCATTATTAATTTTTTTTAAAAGAAAAATGATGGGAAAATTTGTTTTATATAAGCTACAATTCTATGCGATGAGATTTTTAAAATAACTAAATTTGAGATTTTTAGAAGAAACGGGGAATAACTGTTTGTCGAAAAGATATTATTTTAAGGGACGGTATTTCGGATATAATAACATTTTACAGCTTAAATTTTCTGAAAATCGTAAATTTAGGTATTTTAAAAATGGTACATTTTTACCGTATGAAGTAAGTAAACCGCGTTTTTGTGTGCTAAAATGGTGTATTAAGGGGTCCTGATAAAAATTCTAAATTTGCTAAAAATTTTTACGACGCGTCCCGGAAATATTTCAAAAAAGAGTTCGAAAAATCGTATTTGCGTAGACTGACCCGTCCCATTGAATTTTAGAGCAAAATGTCCAACTCAAATTCCGAAGTTTGTATCTATGCTTTGGTATCTATTAATTTTACGAAAAAAATGGTCTGGATGTTAATTAAAGTAGGCAGAAAATTATGCGTAAATCTGAACAAAATAATAATCTTCTAGCTTTCACAGGTCAAGAGTTATGACTCTCCGAAGAAATTTATTTCTTCGCTATATTCAGCTGAAATTTTTTTTTAACATATCTCGTTCCATGCATCTCCTACGAAAAAAACTGTCATTGTTTAAATAATACTCTTCATATTATCAATTTTGTCAATATTTTATATATTTTCTTTGTCAAAATTACTTCTAGAATATATGTTGTCGACAGTGAATAAATGAAAAAAAGACTTTTTATTTATTATTTATAACAAATTTTATTGTAAGGATTAGTTTAAAAACATTATTTTATGCTAACAATGCAAAAAATTGATAAATTAATCATCGCAGAGGAAACAATTTTTATTAATAGAAGAATATGTAAAGAAATTAAGTACGTAATTATGCAATGAATGAAAAAAATAACTAAATAATAATTGACTAATTGATTGACTCGTTAATTGATAAATTATTTAGTATCAGGAGATGAAGTACATCGTAAGAGCTTGACAATTTTTTTGTAAAATGAACTCTTTTCCACACTACCCATAACATTTTATATAAATAATGCAGGCCGTGGCTATGCGTTCCGAAATTTCGGTACATATAGCTGAATTTTTCGGTACAAATAAGGGGAGCTGGAAACGGGGCTATTTATACCCAATTTTGGTACGTATAGCTGGATTTCTTCGGTTCGCGTAGACACTTATAATAATGAACAAAGAATGTAAAAACAGTTAATTTATCATTTTTCTAAAATATTTTTTTTTCTAAAAGTTAAAACGTTTTCAATTTTTTAAATTCACCCTGAAATTGGTTCACTATTATTTACCCTGTTACAGTTTTTTCAAAGGATATATACGAAAGGCGAGCTATATTAAAAAAACTTTTTTGGCTGAAAATATAAAAAAAAAGAACTTGTTTGTCCTATGAAGGTTAGAAGAATTTCTTTTTTATATTGACGCATAATTTCCTGAATGCAACTTTTTCTCTAGCGTCATTAACGTAGCTTCACTCACAAACAAAGTATTTTTAAAAAATTGAACACGATTAATTTGCCCTGTAAAATAAGTCAAAAGTAGTTAACTTCGGGAGGTCATAATGTGGCTCAGATATTGTTTTTATGGACTTACTGAAAATTGTGTCTACTTTAATTAACACCTAGACCATTTTTTCGTAAAATTGACAGGTAACAAAGTAATAAAAAATTCAGAATTTGAGTTTTAGCGTTTTTTTAAATAAGGCATCGTTAAAGTGTTATAACTTGACACCTATTAGAGATAGAAGGTTATTTTTTATCTTAACTTGGGATGGGTAAAGACTACGAAAAGACGATTTTTTGAACTTTTTTGAAAAATATTTCCGAGCCACGTCTTAATAATATTTCTAGTAAATTTGTAATTTTCGTAAGGACCCCTCAATAAACCGTTATGGCTTAAACATGCTCTTTACCTTCTCAGTGAGGTAAAACTACCTTTTTTGTAACGCAGGCACGAAATGTTCGCTTTTCCAGACATGGATTGCGTGCGGGAAGTGACCAATTTCAAAACCGTGGTAAAAATCAGTTATAAAAATAGTTTTTCTAGCTGCTGCGCTTGCGCTCTTTGAGCACGATTAATTTTTCTTGTTGCTGCGCATACGCATTTCGATTCACAATTAATTTCCAGGACTGCCGGAATCATAACCTCTCTTCATTATGAATTGACGCTTGAGAGACTGATTGTGAGTAGTGAATAGTGATTGCACAAACTCGAAGTGATAAGTTACCATAAATTACCATGAAGTATATATAAATTACCGACAAATTTGGAAATTTCTGGATACCTGAAATTTCCGATAATTTAGCAATTTTCCATAAATTTCCGGAAATTTTTGGATTTCTCTCAAACAGCTTTGGACACCTTAAATTTCTGGAAATTTTCAGTGATTTTTGGCAATTTTCCCATAAATGTCTTTAAATTACCACAAATTTTTGAAAAATCTGTGTTTTTTTTTGTTTCTCAAATCGAAAATTTCCTGCATTTGATACAAAAAATATCGTTTGCAACAGGTGCTGAAAGTAGACAGTTGCAACTCTTGTGAAGTTTACAGTACTTGCCATCGGCTCATCTTCGGGTCGTTTCCGGCTAGTCTTCGGCTCGTTTACAGCTCGCCTAAGACTCGTCTACAACTCCCCTTCGACTCGCCCCTGGCTCGTACAGCAAACTTCACACTCGTGTGGAACTGCCTACTTTCCGCACTTGTAGCACAATATACTTTTTTTGTACGAGAAGCCTGGACTACTCGTACAATTGTAGCTTGCAAAAAACAAATTATCCCATGATTTTTTGTTTGAAATATAAAAAAATTGTACATGCTTTAAACGTCGATTCTATCTTTCTCAAGCCTTGAGCAAGTTCTAAAAATAAGTTTATCGAAAAAAGAAAAACACGTGGTTTCGATTTTATATAGACAAATAAAAAACCGGAAATATACCTCAAGTTGTAAATATACCCATCGCTTGATGGTACGTCACTCTTCGCTAATATACCGCATGAGCTTATCATTGCTAACATTAAACTTAAATGGGCTGTTATCAGACATCATAATAAACTCAAGAAGTAGGTTTTTATCAAGCTTCTGGATTTCTGTCTAGAAAATGCATAATGTATACATTGGATGCTGGGGAAAGCTTTTGGTGTCCCCTTGAGGTCGCCAATATCGGCATGCCGGGAGAATGCACAGAACTACGACGTATCAATTAAGCAAATGATCAAAAACCAACGTTTTCAACAGTTTTTGTAAAGTTTGAATCAGGTCATGTTCTTAAAAAAAATGTAGGACTAAGCACATTAAAAAAGTAGTAAAAGTGAGTAGTAAACCAGGTGGCTGAAAAACTTCATTTTCAACATAATCTGCTTTTTCCCTGTCCAGCTTTTCATTTTCCCTGCCCGTTAATATTCAAATATTATCATTTTAATTTGCAACGTTTTTAACATAGCATCTCTTGTAAACAGAATAAAATAATTTCAGATTAGAATTTAAATGTTTTAAATTTTACTGATTTATTTCAACCAAAAAAGATGACTTTTATACCATAAAAGTTACATTCTTAGTCCAAAAGGGCAAATTTTCAAAAAAACTGTTTGATTTTCAACCAAAAAAACTACTTTTTAACAGAAAAGTTAAATTTTCAACAAAATACTTCAATTTTTTAATCAAATAGTTGAATTTTCAACGAAAAAAGATGAATTATTCTCCACATAAAATGCGATAATTGCATTTTTAACAGAAAAGATGAAATTTCCACCAAAATAAATGAATTTTTAAACAATAACAAAAAAAAACAACAATTTTAACCAGGACACTCTAAATCCGAATTAGTAGAAATTTTGCTAATGCAACAAGTAGCATTGTATCTGACTACTAAATTAGTAATTTTATCATTTTCTACTAAATGAAATGCTAAGATTTATGTTGCTAAATGAATTAGTAAGGGTATTTTAATAATGTGCTTAGTATTACTAACGTACCAATTCAATGAGTAGCAATGAATTGCTAGGGAAAAATACACTGGAACTTAGATTTAATACCGGTTTCGGGCATGGCTTGCAGTGGCCTTCAAAATAAATCCAGACCGTCCAAACGTAAACAGTCAGAAGCACATGAACAATTTCTGTCTGAGTTGAACGCATGAGGCAAACTGATGCAACTAACGCGCTGAAGTGCGTCCCTGCTGCTGTTTGTCACGCTTGACTGAGCACACCCTTCCTTTCGGCCCCGCGGCTCCTCTCGTCTCGAAACGGCCGCGGCATCAATTCTCAGAATCGATCCGCATTGATTAAATCCTAGTTCCAGTGTAGTTTAATAATTTTTTAAATATTTTTTACTGATTTTTGAGTTTTAATTAGGAAAGTTTCATGTTTTATCAATTTATATTCTAAGTTTATATTGCTATAATAATAACAATTTAGTATGAACAATACAATATTAAAAATTCAAACGGTACAGACAGTTTCTATTTTCAACAAAAATACAGCAGTGCTTTTTGAATTGTAATTCAGTGTCCCGTTGACTTGATACAACCTTAAGGAGTTAGATGAGTATAAATCTAACTTTATACTAGTATAGTATCTTGATGATTAAACAAAATTTAAAGAAGCAGGATATGAGTGAAAGGGATTTTAATAAAAGCATGTAAGCAATACAAAAAAAAACATTTCAGGAAAGCAAAACAGCGTTCTTAAAAACTGAAATATTAAAATTAATATAATTTTATAAGATCGTTAATATAAAATAAAATTGGATTTTTCTCATTACAATTTTAATAATTTGTAAAGAGTAAACAAATTGTTTTCTCATTAAATGCTTGTCAAACTAATTGGACAGAAACTAATAGATAATTTTTCAAGAAAACAATTAATTTTTATATTTTTAAATCGAATGACGCTATTAGTTTTTACGTATCTCGCATTTTTAAACAATTTGAAAATTAAAAATTCTGTTTACAAAAATGTGCGATGGAATTTTAGAGAATTTTAGAGTCAATAAAATGTGGCACTTACATGTTTTTTTGAAAACCCCCTTCAAATATAAGCTCAAATTTATTTTAAATGTACCGCTGAAAGTAAATGATGACTCTCGTATAGCGCAGGCGTACGTACGCAGCTGCTGCCATGACGCAGTGACTCTCGTTCCTCTCGCGATTTTTCGTTCGTAAATAAGTTGCTTCTAACTTCAATTTATTGCGAGTTTAATGATTTTGGTTACTGATATTATTATTTTTGGTGCATGTTTAGTTTCTTCAAAATGGTTAAGTTTTAGTTCAATCTTGAAGAATAAGTGAATAGTATAAAGGGAACTCAGAAAGAGTCCTTGAAAAAAGTTAGATTAGTTAGATTAGAAAGATTTAACATTTTCGAGGCTTATAGTATGCAGAAATTGGCAAAAGTGCTGCAAAATCATCAGACTCGACATATGTGCCATTCCTTGAGCACATATGTAATCATATGTAATTTGATGTATCGTTTGTACAGTTTTCACAATTCTTGTATTTTTCCATGTATTTAATAATTTATTGTTTGATTTCAATAAAATTCTGTTAACTGTAAAATCAGTTTTTAAATCGAGTTAAAACTACTGTTTAAAATATTTACTAGCAATAAATTTACCAATTCATTTAGTAGAAGCATTACTAATTCCTTCAGTAGAGATTGTTACTAATTCATTTAGTCGGTTATTCTTACACATTGCAGTAGTAGATTTTTACTAATTAGCAGTAAACGAATCGACGCTATTTGAATTAGTGGAAAACTACTACCAATTAGTGGGTTTCTTCTAATTCAGATTTAGAGAGTAGAAAGATTAATTTTACTAGGCAACAAGATTTCATTTTTCATTAATTGATGGGACATTTCAGTATGTTTTTTCCGTGGAATACAAACCTAAAGGCGAAAATGTTATATCTTTTCGCGTTTTTCAGAAAAAAACACGTTTAAAAAGTGAAAGAAACAACGTTTTTTGGCTGTTTTTCAAACCTTGCATCAAACAAACCAGACATGCTGAAGTTTTCTAATGGGGCTGAAATTCAAACCCGATGCATTTAACTCTATGTGTACGAAAATTACCTTATGTTTTTTGTACGTTTTTTTTCACGTGCGCAATGTAATTTTTTTCATTTTTATGTGATATTGAACAATAAATCTGGAATATTTCCGAAAAAGGTTAGTTTCAGTATCAGCGCTTCAAAAAACATACATAAAGTGATACAATAAAAATCGAATAAACGAGAATTTTATAATATTTTGTAACTCAGTGTTTTCAACCAGATCATCGAATTTTCAATAAAAAAAGAAGATTAAAATTCAACAAAAAACAGTTGGATTTCCAACCAAATAGTTGAATCTTCAAGCTGAAAAGTCGAATGTTCTAGAAAATAGTTGACTTTTATACCCAAAAAGATGAGTTTTTAACAAAAAAGTTAATTTTCAATTATGAAAGATGAATTTTCAACAGAATATTTGAACTTTAAAACAAAAGAGACAAATTATCAACAAAATACTTGAACTTTTATCAAAATAGTTGAATTTTCAATCTAAAAAGGTGAATTTTCAATCTAAAAATTGAATTTTTAATGACAAAGATTAAATTTCAATAAAAAACAGTTGCATTTTCAACTAAACAGTTACATTTTAATGCCAAAAAGACGATTTTTTTAGAATACAGTTGAATTTTCAACAAAAAGATGAGTTTAACAGAACTTAAATTTGCAACCAAAGAGTTGAATTTTTAATCAAATAGTTGAATTTTCAACTAACAAAAATGAATTTTTAACAGAAATTGTAATAGTTACATTTTGAACATAAGAAGATGAAATTTCTATAAAAATAGATGAATTTTTGAACCAAAAAAAACAAAAACAAAAAAAAAACAGTTTTAACTAAGAAGATTATTTTTTTGCGAAAAAGTTAAATTTTCAGTAAAAAAATCATTGTTTGCAAAAAATATGAATTTTCATCCCTAAAATCAACGAACTTAGTTGTCTATCAAAAAATACAAATTTTGAATTAAAAAATATTAATTTTCAACCCAAAATTGAAAAGTTACATTTACCCAAGTAGTTGGATTTTCAAATAAAAAAGATCAATTTTCAACAAAATAGTTAAACTTTTCACCAAGTAGTTCAATTTCAAACCAAAAAATATTATTTTCAAACGAATAATGTAAAAACCAATAATGTAAAACTAAAAAATATTTTTATTTAAAACCAAATCTATTAAATTCAATAAAAAAATTATGGATTTCAATAAAATAGTTGAATTACCAACAAAATAAGATTAATTTTCGACTAAAAAGTTGGATTCCTAACCAATAGAAAGTTAAAATTTCTACTAAAACAGATAAATTTATAAACCAAAAAGACGAATTTTCAACCAAGAAAGAGTTCAGTGGAATTTTCAACACCATAGAAAAAGAAATACAAGGCGAATCAATCACTAAGAAGAATATTATTTCAGGGTGGCCGAAAACTATATTTTCAAAATTCTCTGATTTTCCCATGGCCAATTATTCGTTTCCCAATCCCTTAATATTCAAAGACCAGAATCTTAATCTTGTCACATTTTTAGCATAGAATCTCTTATAAACGGAATAAAACAATTTTAATTTAGAAATTTCAAATTTATTATTATTATACAAATTTTCTGACTGTTGAAAGATTTTTTTCAAAATCCCTGACTCTCCCTGACCAATTCCATTTGCATTTAATGATGTTAAAATTATGTTATTTCTGATTGTATCGTACAAAATATATATCAAAGTTAGTCAAATCAATAAAATAAATGTGCGCTAATGCAGACTATAAAAGAAAAAAGAAAATAATAAAATTTGAGCTTACAATTTTACCCTGTGCTGCATTTTCATCTAATTAAAACAAATTTGGATTTAAAATGGATCCTTTAAATTTACAGTGCTTCAATGCAAGGAATTTAAGTATTAGCTAAAAAGAAGATTGTTTTCAAAATAAAATTTTTGTACTAACTATTTTCATACGATTTTTACCGTATATATAGTCATTTAAACAAATACTTTAGTTGGTACAAATTAGTCGAAATTTTTTTCAATGACCAGCAACATCTTTCCATTTAACTAACGGTATTTATTGAGTAATGAGTACATTTATAATAACAAAAACATGTTCGAGAATAAAGAATGAACCTTATAACTGAAACTGGAAAAGTTTATTTGTGGGAACAATTTCGCAGATTTAGTTTCACTCACTACTTGTGGTACACGCTGGTTATTTGATCAATTGAATGCTCAATTTAAAGTGATACTATGAATGTATTTTGTGATCAAAAGAACCATTATATACTCTAAAAAGGGGATTATTGTGCATTTACACACACTCATTTATGTTGACTTTCCTTCTAAATACATTGATGAAGATAAATTTAAATGTTTATTCTGGAATAGATTTATGCAAATTTAACATTGGGATTGCGCAAAAAGAGAAAAGGATTAGACATTATTCATAATAACAGCAGCTATTATTGTTTTTTTTATCGTGAGTCAAACATGTTTTGAAACAATAGGTTTTGAAATTCCTGCTTTTCATGATAATAAACAGCTTGACTGTAAACAAGATTCAGCCGCATGAAACTTTACTTTTATATATGGTGTTTTGCTATCTACGTCTATGATGGCCTACTGCCCGAGAGACATCATGGCAGCATACATAATTTTTATAATTTCTTCATCATTATATATGTGGTAAAATTCAGTTAATCAGATTAATAATTATGGAAATATTAATGACAAAATTTCGATTTTCGCAAAAAGCAAGAAGCAACTTTCTCTAAAACCTTTTCAATAACAGGGATGCTACAACAATTCCAATTTCGAAATTTCCTCACTTTCCCTGACTTTACCTTGACCAATTTTTCATTTTTTCTGACCCTAATAAATTTTACTTTTTGGTATAAAAACAATGTTAATGCAAAAGAATGCTTGTTTCTGAATTTATTTTGAAGACTTTTAGCGACAACCAAGAAGATTAAATTTCTATACAAAAAAAACAAAACAATTTTCAACCAAAAAATATCAATATTTAACCAAAATGGAAGAATTATATTTTCAGTTAAAAAAATTAATTTGTTACAAAAAAAAAAATTGAAATCAAAACAGTTAAATTTTGAACCAAATAAATGAATTTGCAACTAAAAAGATGAATGAGTCACCAAGAAGATTAATAGTCTACCATAAAAGACGAATTTTCAACCAAGAAGATTAAATTGCTACCCAAAAATATAAATTTTCAACCCTATAGCGGCTTTTTCGACAAAAATGATTTTTCAACGAAAAAAGATCAATGTTCAACCAAACAAGAATAGTTGAATTTTCAGTCTAAAAAATGGGTTTTTAACAACAACAAAATATGAATTTTGATAAGACTAGTTACATTTTCAAGTAAAGAAATGAATTATCATCCTAACAGTGCAATTTTCAACCAAGAAGAATAAATTTGTACAAAAAAAAGAAAGAGTTTTCATCCAAACAGCGGATTTTTCAACATAAATAAATTTTCGATTAAAAAAAATTAATATTCAACCAAAATAGAATAGTTATATTTTCAGTTTGAAAAATTAATTTTTAACATAAAAAAACAAACGAATTTTGATCAAAATAGTAAAATTTTCAACCAAAGAAATGAATTTGCCATCATAAAAATGAATTATTCACTGAGAAGATTAATATTCTACCATAAGAGACAAAATTTCAATAAAATGCATAAATTTCGAACCAAATAGTTCCATTTTCATCCAAGAAGATTACATTTTTTCTGAAAAAGACCAATTTTCAACAAAATACATTAATTTTCAACCAAATAGTTGAATTTTCAACCAAATAGTTGAATTTTCATCCAAGAAGATTGAATTTCGACCAAAAAAGTCGAGTTCTCAACCAAATAGCGGATTTTTCAACAAGAACGTATTTTCAACTAAAAAAGATCAATATTCAACAAAAAATGGAATAGCTATACTTTCAGGTGAAAAATTTGATTTTTAAACAAGAAAAAGACGAAATTTGATAAAAGTAGTTAAATTTTCAACCAAATACATTAATTTGTAACCAAAAAGATAAATTATTCACCAAGAAGATCAATAATCTACCATAATTGACGAATTTTTAGCTAAAATGATTAATCATCACACGAAGAATGAATTTTTAAGAAAGTATTTCCACTTTCAACTAAGTAGTTGGATTTTCAACAAAAAAATATTTTAATTTTGAACCAAACACAGTTGAATTCTCAAACAAAACAAATCATTTTTGAAGAAAGCAGTTGCATTTCTAACCAAAAATGATGAAATTTCAATTATAAGAAAGATGAATTTTTGAACCAATGTGATGAATTTTCAACAAAAGAGTTGAATTTTCTACGAAGATTTTTACATTAATAAAGAAAACAAATTTCAATAAAAATGTTCAATTTTCATGCCAAAAAGAAAAATGTTCTACGAAACAGTGAAATTTTCAAATCACAAATATAAATTTTCAACAAAAAAGTTAATTTTTAACCAAATAGTTGATTATTCAGTTAGAGAACAGGCAGTCACTAAAGACTAGTAGAAAACTATTAATTTGATAATGGAAAACTACTAATTGCTTCGTGAAAATATATTATACAACATGCAGTTAACATTTTTATTAATTTTAATCAGTGACTAAATTGTAGCTACGGATCAGTTTTTTTTACCTGTGAATTAGTTATGTTTACTGATTTATCAGTAAAAATTAAGTGATTCATAGCTAGAATTCAGTCACTAATAGAAATCAGTGAAAATTATAAGTGATTCAAATTTAGAGAGTATATAATACTAATATGAATTTATTTGGAGCAGTATACATAAATGAAAAGAAGGTTATAGAATTGGGAAACGTGAAAAAATGGAAAATTTGAAAACAAGAACGCTATTGTGCAACTTTTTCAACTTTATGGAAATAATGAAAAGACAATATTGTAAAACTTTTAAATAGGTCACGATCGTCACCTCTACCTCTATATTGCTTCAAAACGAAAAAACAACCATTATTTACACAGCTTATCTATTTTAGTTTAGATTATTCACGTGAAAAATAATTAATAACTGAAATCACAAAAAAAATTAATTATTAGTCAATATTGTCGCTAACTGACTTCAGTCAAATAAACTTTTAATTTGTATACTATTCCTTTCCACCTTATCGATAGACAATATACGTATCGAAGGTAGCAAATATCGATAATAAAAAATAATAAACTTACAACGTAGATAAAACTTAAAACTATAAAAACATTACAAAACTTTCTCAAATAATATGGTTCTCAAAAATATGTCAAATTAAGGGATCCGAACGAAATTAGGGGGCATTTTTGAATATTTGTCGATTATTTCTAAAAATTTTAAATAGTTATAATAAAAACGAAACTCCGTATAAAATATTATCGAAAGATAATGAGGCTATAGAGTTAGTATGTAAATATTATGTGGTAGTTATTTTTTATGTATAAAAGAAATAACAAAAACTTTCGTAAAGTTCCTTTTCATTTCTTTCGACATAAATCTTTGAGGAAGTACACTTTGGATATTGTGCCTCTATAGTCACATTATTTCTTAGTACTTTTTCATACTTAGCATAGTTTGCAGGTTAATTATCTTAAGGTTAACAGAAGTAATTTACAAATATCAGAAAATACGACTTAATTTCGTTCGGATCCCTGTTCAAATTAAAAATTCATCCTACGTCACATTTATGAAGGCTGTTGTTTATTTTATGAAATCACTTGAAGATTAGAATTGTTTAATATTTTAAATTCCTCACTTAAAATTCAATTTTTTTATGTTACATGGAAAAAGGTAAGGGAAAGGGTAATTTTAAAATGGAAAATCTGAAGGAAAAAAGAAAAACAAATTTAGATCAAGCACAGTACTTTGTGTATTTACCCAAGGTTCACAAACATTATAAATGTGTTAAATTATCACTTTTTAGAAGAGAAAAACTTTTTTTGTGACCTATAAGCTTTCAAATTCTTATCTTATTTATTATTTATGCTATAGTATATATTTATGTCGGGGTATATACCATATTTTTGTATTAGTGAAATAAGTTTTTCATTTTAGCGTACGTTGTTCGATTGTATCGTCTCGTATCGTTTGATCATTTGATTGAAAACCTATGCGTCTGTGAATTTGACCTCACCAATTTCTGACACTTACCATTAATCTTAATTATTACAAGTTTTATTGATGATCCATCCCATTTGAATTAATTAATGGAATAATTTTATTTAACATTTGCAATATTAAATATGCTCTGATATAATATTAAAGGCATTGACTAGTCTTAAGGAGTTTTCCGTCTGAAGCTACAATCTTACAGACATTTTCGTACCCATACCCAAACCCCACTTTTCAATTCCTCTGATCCATTTTTAACCCCCTAAATCAATATATATATATATATTACATTTTATGAAGAAAAACTGATCTTTCATTAATTAAACACATCTACAGCCTACACTACTTAACCGATTACTACACAAATTTAAGAGAAGTCTAATGCCATTATTCATCCGTTTTTCAGAAAAAGTTGATTCATTGATTATTTTTCGAGATTTATTACCTTTTTATGAAGAAAAGTCGATTGATAATTATATTTTAAATTATAATGTAAATTATAATATAAATGTCAATACAAATTATATGCATTATATTGTGTTGAGCATTATATATATTTATTATATTGAAAAGAGCATTCATTCAATAAAATTTTCTATTTAAAAAGATCTCGCTAAAAACATGGAATTTTTGCATCGTAGACCAAATCGATTTTAAATCAGGCAGATTCTATACTTGATGTCCTAGAATATCACGGAGATTAAATATGCTGTTTTTAGAGAAAATTAGGCGAAACGTATTTTTTACGATTTGTAAAAAAAAAGAAATGACTACGAAGTTATGCGTATTTCAATTTTGTGCTTTGTTCTTCAAAAACCCCCAAACTTTTTCTATAAACCTCTATCACTTTTGACCTAAATAAGATATTTACCGTCTTCTTTTTGATTTTGATAGAATTTATTGTCGTCTTTTAAAGCACTCAATATTTCCAACAGTCAACTTGAAAAAAAGACGTTATTGTAAACTCACCCTTGACACATGGCTACCCTTTATTCTCAAAATTAGTCGCGGGCGTGCTTGAGAAGAGGAAGGTCGGGTCTCCCAGAATTTGGGAAACAAACAAAATTTAAAATGCTAAAGTTTGATTATTTGTAACAGTGTAACCTGAAAATCGGAAAGAAAAT
>JAABKJ010003009.1:0-19248 GCA_011634705.1 Andricus grossulariae
CATCCACACATCACTACTTTACCACCGAGCAATTCACGCCTACCCCGAAAGGGAAACGGCTTAATGATATAATAATACAATATGCATGATAAAGTTTCAACTGAAAATGGAATACTTAAATTTTCAGATAAGAACTCCGATAAAAAATTAACTTTGAGCAAAAAAAAACGAATTTTCAACAAAATTGTTAAATCTTTTACCAAAACTTTTTAATATCTACAGATACTAACTTTGAACATCTAAATTGCTGTCCTATAAGTTAAACAATAAATATGTTAACCCTGAACATCTATATGTTACGTTTAAACATCCATTTTCTCCGTGTACTATTTCCTCCATTCCGTCCACGTACGCTTTTGTTTACATAATTAAATATACGCACCTATGGAAAAATATCTTATATTTGAAACTCATTTTTACTGGACTCTTTTGTGTATAAGAATTACAAACTCATAAAGAAGTTGCCATTTCCGGGATATTTTTTATTCGGCCTTGGGTAATAGAGGGGTACAAGTTTTTTTAAATATTATTATTAGGACCAGGCGTCCTGCAGGTGAGGCCAATTTGCCCCAAGGCCTTTTTTATGGGATTATACTACTTTTGACATGCACTCTGGGCTTCCTTTAAATAAAAGATAAAACTTTCTCGAAGTGACAACCCTTTTTTATCCGTAAAATAAAACACCACCCTTAGTGGCATATATCTGCAAAAGCATAGAGTATAGACAGACTATGCTCAGAATATTTGTTAGAAGATGGCAAAGGGGGATGAACATATGTGAGTTGAGGGCCATAGCAGGAATAAATTATAAAATTGGGTTAGGGCAAAAACTAAAAGTTACGGGTATAATGCGAAGAGACTTCTTAGAATATAAAATTAGGTATGTAGTTCCGAAATTAACGAATATTGATGTCTGCTAGATGTTAATGTATTCATAAAGAGGGACCCAAAAATAAGCCGAAAATCCGCCCCTTTTTTTTGCACCCAACGTAGTTTTTGTAGGAAAGAACATAAATTGACGCAACAAAGCCCAAAATGATCGTCATAGCATGTTGTAACCGGGTTTGTCATTAGTTTACTCTTTCAACCCCTTTTAACACTGAAAAATTAAAAAACTACCCCTAATTGGGAGTGAAAAGTACTTCATGCATAAGAACGTGATTGAAATAGGTTTTAACTATGTTTTTTATGTAGGCATGATCGCGTTGGTATATTAGCGTATAGTCTCTACGTCCATTCTTCTTACATAGCATCATTCAAACCCCTAAAAACCTGAAAACTACCCCTATCAGGGGGTGAAATGTACACCAATAATATAAAAGTAGATAGAATAGTTTGCAATGGTTTTTCATCAAACAGTGATGCTTTGACTCTTGAAAATCGAAAAACTACCCCTATCAGGCGGTAGAAAGTACTTCATGACCAAGAACGAGGAAAAATATTTTTTTCTTTTTTTCCTTCTATAGTCATGGTCACGCTAGTGCCAATATATAATAACTTTGTTAATTATTCTTACTTAGCACCATTTCAACCCCCAGAATCCCGAAAACTACCCCTATTAGGGGGTGGAAACTACACCGGTGCCATGAAAGTAGGTGAAATAGTGTCTAATAGTTTTTCATCATAACAGTATAATATGACTCTTCAAGTCTTGAAAATCGAAAAACTACCTCTACAATGAGTTATTGGGTTATGGGTTATATAACCCTATATAGTGAAGGTGCGTGCATATTTGACTGCATGTGTTTGTGTTTGTACATGTGTGTGTATTTGTATGGAAGTGTGCGTGTGTGTGTGTTTGTGTGTGACAGTTAGTCTGCCCTGAGGGCTGTGTTTGGTCCACGGGAACTATTTTACGTCACTCCTACCCTACGTTCTTGAATGAATATGAGGGCTTTCCCCTATCCGCTACCTGGGGACGCGCTACGGCGGGGTTCACCTCCCCGCCCTCATAGATAGTTAAATAGTTCCCGCGGACCAAACATAGCCCTCAGGGCAGTATTTTCCACCCCCTCATGGGGGCAGTTTTTCGATTTTTAAGAGTTGAAGCGCCACTGTTTGATGAAAAACTATTGAAAACTATTGTATCTACTTTTATGGTATTGGTGTACATTCCACCCCCTGATAGGGGTAGTTTTCGAGTTTTTAGGGGTTGACATGGTGCTATGTAAGAAGAATGGACGTAGAGATTGTACGCTAATATACCAACGCGATCGTACCTACATAAAAAACATAGTTAAAAACTATTTTAATCACATTCTTATGCATGAAGTACTTTTCACCCCAAATTAGGGGTAGTTTTTCAATTTTCCAGTGTTGAAAGGGGTTGAAAGGATAAACTAATGACAAACCTGGTTACAGCATGCATTGACGATTATTTTGAGATTTGTTGCGTCAATTTATGTTCTTTCCTTAAAAAAATACGTTGGGCGCAAAAAAAAAGGGGCGGATTTTGGGACCCTCTTTCCTGCTGAGTCCTTGACAAATCCGGAAGATTACAAATTCATTAAAATTTCGATCAGTTTAGATATTTCCAACTTGTAATTTAAAGTTTGCCGTTCCTAATGTTTTTCTGTGTGTGGAATTGACCATTTCTTTATGACATTTCACCAAATGTTTGGATAGGGAACTATTTTTGAAATCAGAATTGTTTGAAGAATAAAATAGATTGTTTTGCGTGGGAAACTGAAAAGATATTCACTATTGAGTATCACGAACCCTCTGAAGAATTTCTTGTTCAAAAACCATCTCATCCGCAATTTCCTATACCTGGTTTGCATTAAAACGTGAGTCACACAGCCATTGATTGAGCCATTGATCTATTATACTCTCACAAGAGTTGAAAAACCACTCACCGAGTCATTTTTGAAGTCGGAATTTTGAAATATCGTTTTCCGAGAAAAACGCATTTGAACTTGACACATGCCATAAGCACAAGTGTTCTATTTTTTCTTCAAACATGAAATATAACTAATACTTCCGGATACTTTATACATATAGCTATGAGTATAGTCCCAGTAGATTCACAACATGACCCCGCATAAACCCGAAAATAATCATTTTGACCTCAACTTAGAAACACGCGAATATTTCTTTAACTAGAACCCTTTTCATGCATACGCCCACATATCTTCTATTCCTACACCGAGAAAAAAATATTCTTAATTTGAGAGGGAAATTCCTCTTCTTCAATCCTCACACATTTTCCTCTTAGAAGGAGAATATTCCTCTAGAAATTAGAGGATTTCCCTCTTTTTTTGAGAGGAGAGATGGCAAAAGGGAGACTTTTGCATTTTCCTCTAGGATCGAGTATAATCCTCTAATTTGTAGAGGAATTACTCTCAGATCAGAACTTGCGCATGCGGAGTCAATCAAGCGTAATAACCTAACTTGTTTAGTGTCGGTTAGTTTTGAGTGAACCGGTGAATTTTAAAGGATGCAGTGAATTATAACATTTGAACAATGGTTAAAGAGCTGATCTGGCTGTTAAAAGATTTGGACCTCAGCATGTATGTGTAGTCGTTCCAAAGTAAGTAAAATTTTAGATTGTGTATTTCTTTATACACGTGGTGTACAAATTGTATGATTTCTTCATTGCTGTAATGTTCTTTCCTCTATTCCCGTACAAAAAAACTCTCACGCATTTCTTTGTTATGTTTGCTGTTCTCCATCTTCAGGGAACAATGTATTAGGTATTGAAAAATTAAAAAGAATGGAAAAAATACCGCTTCTATGAACTAAAATTATAGAACCTGTTGGTGATTTGGCGTTATCTTAGAACAATTACAGTCCGTGATTAAAATAAAAACGTTTCGTCACCGCAAAAGTCGCCGCGCAATCGAAATTTTTGTTAGGGCGAACTTTAACAGATTATCGCAAATTTTTGCGTAATGAATGAACAATAAAATAACGTAGTGTATACGAATCTAGCAAAATTTTTCCGTACTTCAATCATATTTAGAAGGAAATGAAATACTCTCCAAATGAGAGGATTACATTTAAAACGGATTAGATGATCCTCTCCGATTGAGAGAATATTTCCTCTTCCTTTACGAGTTTCAGGTTACCCCTGAAGAAGTGAACTGCGGTTTTCACGAAATGTCGCCTTCATTCGTAGTTTTGCACACGTTTGAAACCCGGAACACCTCCTTTTAGTTGATTATAATGAAGAACATTTTTATTATGTTTCAGTTGGCTTCAATCTAAAGCCCTACTACGACAGAGGAGAGAAAAGAAGTACTATTTCTGTTAGCGGCACACTTACATTAGATAATAATCATTATAATAAATTATATTACCTCGACGAACAATTTTTGCTACAGAAACTCGTGGGTGAATTAACATTCGTCATAATTGGAGATACCGTCGTTGGACATGGAATCGACCACTTTATCCATCCACTACTTGATGAGAAGGGCAATATAATTTTATTAAAAGGTGTAGATAGAGTTGAAGTTAATCCTGAAGAAGCTGAGAGGCATGGTGTATTCCGATTTTATAAAGAAGAATCTGCAACACAAAATTATGAGCATTCTGCACTACCAAATTATGGCCGCCATGTCTCCGGATGATTGTGGTTTGAAATACGATTTCCTTTGTGATTCGAAGATAGATGAAAACGTTACTAGTGCTTAAAATTATATAAAAATTAAGTGTATTATGTTTTTTAATGGAACAGTAATAGCTAATAGTCAATGTTATATGCTTTTGACACTCTAGTCCAACTTCAGATAAAAACTTATATTTTGTAATGAGGAAAATATACAATTGAATTACATTAATGCAAGAAATACTTCTTTTATTTCTTGTGCTACTTGTTGAAGCAGGCCGTTTTATTTGCAGTTTTAGTTGTTCGAAGAAAATTTTATTAACAGTTAATATTGAAAATTCTAAATATTATTAGAACCCCGAAAGAAAAATATAATTCAACATTTTTAATTGGGAAAAAGTTTAATTGAACCTTTTCTTTCTTTGTTTCTTTTTCTTTCTTTGCTTTTACTCATCGAAAATGCTATATAAAACAAAGAAATTCATTTTTCAGCAAAACTATACGAGATACAAAAAAATTTTAGAAGGCAAAAGTGTGCGTCTTAAGAATATCTAAAAATTTGCACCATACTATTTTTCAATTAGATGCATATTTTTTATTTAATTCGTGAATAATATTATTAAATATTCAAAGTTTCATTTTTCTGTCAAATCATGGAACATATAAAAAAGTGAGTTCAACATAAACGAATTTAAATTTATGGAAAGCGACGCATGACCCATATAAGATAATGTTTAGTAACAATACTTTTCGCCTAAAATACATATTTAAATCAGCTTTTGAATCTGTTTTGATAAGTTTCGTAGTTTTCGTTTTGATCGTAAAAAATGAGATTGGAAGTAACAATTTTCAATTGATGGTAAAACGACACAAGATGCTATAAAAAATTTGACGAAACAATTTTGTTACTTGAAACAGAAATACGAGACCACAGTATAGAAATTGATATTTGAGATACATTAAATATAATAAAGGGCAAGGTTATAGAATAGCGGCTTTTTTCAATTCACATATTTTAAATGAAGTTTTTGTCCCAAATTATTCATATCAAAAAAGAATTCATCAAATAAAAAATCAATCAAAGGAGATAAAAAATTTATCGATTTTTTATTTGAAATATGATTTTCGTCTAAAATCGCATTTTTCAATTTGACATTTCTCGATATAATTCTCATACATTTATTTTTGTTCTACTAAAAACTCAAAAAAACAAGAGAAGAATATTAAAAACATAAGCTTTTTCTAACTAAATGAAGCCCAAAAACATTGTCTTCGAATTTAAGATTTAAATGGTTCTCTTATAAAAATTCCCCAGCTCAGGGTAGAGGAGAGAGTAGGGGCGAGAAAAAGCTATAAACTCATCTTTCATTTTGGGAAATTAAATCAAATCAGAAGATTTACTCAAGCATCAATAATTTGTCTTAGGTGACATTGTTCAAACGGGGTTTCTAGACCCAAACCACGCTGACGCTAATTATCCGCGATCACATGTGAACAAATAAATTAAACTAACAACAACACAAAAAAGCTTGTATTCTAAAAAAAGGTAGCAAGAGCCTCAACCCTGAATAATAGAAACTTTCTTGTGGAAAGTAACACTTCTCAAAGCTCCCTTTTCTTAACAAAAATTCCGAAATTCAAATATGGCGGAGGGCCTGACACGCGAATATCACTTCGTTACGAGAAGACATGCTTCTCAAAAGTGCAAATTTTCTCGAACAATAAAGAAATCTACATCATCTACACTTAAGAACTCGCAGGACGAATCCAAACCAGAAAGAAATAAATTGGAGGAGAGAAAAGAGTCATACGCCTACCTTCATCTTTCGAATCCCAGGGTCGTTTTATTTGCTACGCCAATCCGGCAGAAAAGTGGACTCGTCCAAGGAAAATATTTGTGGCTCTTTTGGATGAACATCTTTGCCTAATTGATTTTTTCATAGCTTGTGTCGTTTGTAAAAAACCTAATTTTTTTATTTTTACGGTATTTTTTTACGGAAAAAACGAAAACAACGCATTATTTCGAAATCTGATAATTAACAAAATTTGTAGATCTTTTTGAGGTGCACAATTTTTGAAATCTTTTTGCGTATCTTGTAGAGTTTAGTTGCTTCTTGTAGGGCTTTCAAAAAGCAACGTTTTTCTTTTCTTGAATCTTTTTCATATCGTTCTTTGTTTGCCTAAAAATGTTCATTTTCGTTTGTTTTTGCTTCCTCATAGAGGAAGCTTCGTAATGGTAACATTTTCGAAATTTTTTTAATTCATTTAATTAAACGTTCCTCAATTTGAAAATGTCCTGTACAGTGTTTTCAAGCAATTGTCCGGATGTGTGTGAATGTGTGTGTGTGCGAATGTATAGATGTCCCACTTTTTTTTGAACATGATAACTTGAAAACGGTTGCAAGTAAATTTATAAGCTTTGGAGGTCTTACTTTCACCATTCATATCTTGAAACTGACCAAAGGACTTCTAAAAACATGTTTTGCATTTGTTTTAGCACTTTATAATATTTAGAAAAACGGTTTTAATACTAGAACTTTTTTCATTATCATAATTTAAAGTTGATGTTAAAATTTATATTTTAGCGCCTTTAATCAGCCTTTTTGATGCTTGCGATTGACCTACCATACACTGGTCTTGTCGCGCTCGGCTTAACTACTCAAGTCGTACTATAGAGCAGTCTTCCGAAATGTGTAAAACGATCAGAGTGTACTTTTGAATGAAATATATTTCACTGAAATTGCATCATTTTCTCATTCTTTTTCTCAACAGTTGATGCCAGAACATAAAAGATTTCTTGGTTCGAGACGAATCGATTGTCCCAAATATTAATACATTTTAATAAGGGTAAGGAAGTTATGGCCATTTATATTATATTACAAATTGATTTTTACAGTAAAAGTTTTCTCAGTCTCATAATTTGAAGTTTACGCGAAAATAGAAAAGATGTGTTGCTTTGAGACAAATCGATTGACACCTAATATTGATACATTTTATTGAGGAGTAAGGAAGATATTGGAATACATAACATTTGAAAAAAAAACGGTTTTTCATAGTAAAACTTTTTTCACCAACATAATTTAAAATTGATTCCACAACGGAAAAGATTCCTTGATTCGAGGCAAATCGATTGACCTATAATATCAATACACTTTATTGATGAGTAAGGAAATTATGCTCATTTATAATATTTGAAAGATCTGTCTTAAATAGAAAAACTTTTTTCTTTGACATAATTCAAAGTGAATGCATGAATAGAAAAGACTGTTTGATCATAGATTTGGAAACTAATATTAAAACAAAATAATTCTGACAATTATTGTAAAAATATCATTGAACTTGACTGCGAAAAAAATAATAAAAAGTTCCATTTTGCGGTCAAACTATGCAAGATACAACAAAAGGAGTTGACCAAAATTGTGCATGCAAAAAATACCTACAAATTTGTTTCACATCATTCTTTCATGGAACGTGCAGTTTTCGTTTCAATCATAAAAAATACTATTAAAAATGAAGTTTTTTTTTGAAAACTGACACAAGATACAAAAGAGAATTGATAGACGAAATTTGTTCACCCAAAAAGAAGCAGCTGATAAGTATCAACTATCAAATTCAACATTTTTTTAGATTGACCTTCTTAATTCTGATTCATTTTTATTTCTGTTTTCTCCGCTTTTTCTTTTATAATTCTAATCAGTGGAGCGACATTTACGAACAAATGTCGATTTAACTAAAATCATATTAGTGATTCATGTTTCTTTGAGATTTTTTATTTAATTCTGTGAATGTTATTTTTATCTCTAGATTTACACTATCGTTTTTATTCTTTATTTTAAGCGCTAAATACTGAAGCTGTGGTAAAACATGTGGTAAACAAACGCTGCCTTTTTAAACCAAAAATTGGTTTCTCTTGAAAAGTTATTTCATTATTATCATTTTATAACTCTATTTTATTAATCTGCCATACTAAAAATAAAAGCTCATCAAACGAAATTGTTTCTTTAACACATTTTTCTTGGGTAGACCGAACTCGTTTATCTTATTCAACCAAAGATTTGATTTGATTTGTTTTTAACATTTTATCTGCAAGTATTTTTTGTTGACGTAACTCAAATTTTTCGACTTTATCCAACCAATTATTTTTATTTTTAAATTAATGCATATTCATTAGTTGATGGCAAATTAAATATATTTTACAGGCTAAACTAGATAATGCACAGGAAAATTAATATTATATCTACTGCAACTTTATTACTTGAGCCATTCCAATCAGAAATTCTGGGTTTATTATTATAAATTATTTGGCTTCGTACTAAATTCATTGTAAAATGATTAATTGAAAGATAAAAGTCAATATCTAATTCAATCAGTTGATTCTCAGTTAAAGTCACTCGAATTCTTCCAAATTCATTCGAATTCTTCTGAATTCTGAATTCAATGGACTATTTACTAATTTTTTGGGTTTTTATGAAGTGACTTGATTTTTGGTGAATTTTTGCGCATTCTAATTTGGTTTAATAGTAAAAATTACATTAAAAGTCAAAAATAAAACTTGTGCATTTTCACTGAATTTTTCCAGATATCATCAATATTGTAGCCTAAATCAAAAACTGTGATTGAAACCCTTGAAGGACTACAGTCATAATTTGGAACTGAAATTGTTTTTCCAATTTGTTTTCAAAGATGGTTCATAAAAAAAATTGCATTGAAATTTCCAAATCTATCAGAAACATATTTTTTCTTTTTTTTGTTTGAAAATTTTCCTAATCTTGAAGAGCTTATAACTTTTTATTTTACATCGAAATGAAAAATTCCATTAGGATAACCCGTAAGTGTTTTTGTCCTTCAACAAAAACATTTACAAACATTTTTGAAACTCCAAAAAAAAATCAAAGTTGCGACTGTTTGGTTTCAAATTATGTCAAGTCGTTTTTGGTTGAAAATGCAACCTGTCTGGTTAAAAACTCCTCTTCCTTCTGAACTTAACTTCATCTTTATGGTCGATCATAGAACTACTTATTCAAAAGTTAATGTACTTGACTAAAAATGCATTTATCTGGTTGAAGATACATAATTTTATTTTCAAACTTATCTCTTTTGTTGAAGATCTAACTCTTTTGTTGTAATTTCGTCTTTTTTGGCAAAATATCATCTCCTTAGTCGATAATTCATATTTTTGGGTAAGGAATCAACTATCTCATTGAAAAATTATTCCTTTTTTTGCGAGTTCAACTGTTTTTAATTCGTTATTAATCACTTTTAGATATGAGGAGCAAATAAGTTGAATATTCCTCATTTTCGTCGAAAATTAATCGCTTTGGTAGACAATTCATGTATTTGGTTGAAAATTAACTATTTTTTGAAAATTTGTATGCGAAGGAATTTAACTGATATATTTTAAACTAAAAATCTTTTGCATTGAAATATAAAAAAATTCATTGTTTGTTAGGAATTCACCTTTATGCTCTTAAAATAGAGTATGAAAGTCGCGGTTTTTTTCTAATTCTTTTTTTAACTTTTCAGTTCAAGCAAGCCAATAAAGTTGAGGTTTTCTCGAAAATTTCACACTTTTTGTCCACTTTTCAGAGTGCGGTAATAATAATTAATCAAAGATAACAAAAATATTTGTTTGAAAAATTTATTATTTTTATTAATATTCTTTTTGAGTGATGCTAAAAAGTCCCGTTCACTTGAATATTCAGATTTTTGTCCACTTGTTACTTGCAGTAAGGAAATAATGAATGCAATTTAGCGAAAATAATTTTTTGAGGAAATTATTACTATTCTTAACTATCATATTCTATAGTAATGCTAGATGGATGCGGCTTTTTTAGAAATGTTTAATTGTTTTTCCACATCGTACTTGGTGAGATAATAAATAATGAACGTTACCAAACATACTTGTTTGAACAATTTATTATTGTTTATCATTATCTTTTCTTAGTGTAATTCTGGAGAGTTGCAGTTTTTTCTGAAATTTTCAGCTATTCTTTGAAATCTCAGTTAAAAACAAATAATAAATATTTATATGAACTGTTCTTTAAACAAAATGGCTCTCAGTAACTTCTTGAAGGAAAATTTATATTCAATATGATCCGTATAGAAAATTTGAAGCATTTTTTAAATATCTGTTTTATTCCAGAAAAATACATTCAAATCTAAGAAACAGATTGTTGACAAAATGATTGTCTCTAATGTTTATTTATCATTTATTCATAACTAAAATCCGAAGAAGAGATAAATATTTCCGAATAAACCGCAACTTTCCAACAATTATTTAGGAGAATACAGTTTCAAACAATAATAATTTGTTTAAACAAGAATATTTGTCAAATCGCATTAATTCATACCTCACTAAGTGAAAAGTGGACAAAAATTTCATATAAAACTGCAAGTTTTTAGGATTATTCAGACGATATCATTAAAAATAATACCTAATTGTTTGAAAAATTATGTGTCTCAATTCGAAATAATCATTAGCTTGACCTAATTAAAAATTTGAAAATAAGTTAAAAAATTCAGAAAAAATCGCTACTTTCTAACTCTATTATAAGAGAACATTTCTAGAAATAATGATAAATTATTAAAACAATTTATATAATCATTTTATTATCAGTTGGAAGTAGTATTCTGTGTATTGGAGACAATTTCTATAAAAAAAAGCAAAAAATCATAATTAGCGACAGACAGGGAGACCGGGAATTAGCTTGGAAATATGAGCACCCGTAAAAGGTTGGAAAATAGGCGGCAGTTTTTTTGAAACGCGGTAATTTTTCTGAAAACCGGTAATTTTCTTGAAATTTGAAAATTTTTCTGATTCAAACATTTATTATTTTGTAAAACAGTCGTCTGTTTTGGTTGAAAGTAAATTCTTTTTTGTTGAAAGTTCTATTATCATATTTTCGGTTCGAAATTCACCTATTTTTGTTAAAGATTCTACTATTTCGTTGAAAATTTAATCATTTTGTCAAAAATTCTACTATGTGGTTTGAAATTGAATTATTTTCTTGATAATTGCACAATTTTGTTAAAAAGTCATCTTTTTTGCTCGAATTTGGGTAGAAAAGTAATTATTTTTCATTGTGATTGTCTACTTTATGTTTAAAACTTAATTCCTATTAATTTAAAAGTCTACTATCTTATTTTTGGACCTACCATGTCTTCAATTTTAAAATATTGCCATCTAACTGTTAGCAAAAAGTTAGGAATGTTAATTTTTTTTAACTACAACGGATCAATGGGCTATAAATTAATCAAGCATATTCAGAATCGTCAAAAATTTTTACGGTTCTTCATTTTTATAGCTTTCCATAGAAAATCACAATTATTCAAGGGCGTGTTCATGTATAAAAAATATATTGTTTCATGGGGTTTGAATAAATAATGGATCGCTATATGAAAAAATGTTGTGAAAGTAGAAAGTGTTATTTTACGTCTAAGAAAATAAAAAAATTTCAAACAAATAATTAATTCTGGCCATTGTGGGATTTTATTCGTAACAATTGTGGAAAAAAATAGAGCAAACGAGCTCCTGAAGTATAAACCATGTTATTAACAGTCGGTATAGATTTTTTAACAGTTTTGGAAAAATATGATACTGGTTGGCCTTGACAATTTTTTATTAGCAAATGAAAAGTCTAGACGATTTCTTCCTAAACATAATAATTTTTAAACAAAAATTCACGGAGAAAATTTTTTATTCGATTGTAATATTTGTCTTGTTATCATAAGATCTCATCTCGATATAGACAATGTACAAGTTTTAAATTTTTCTGCGCAATAAATTCTGAAGTTAAACATTGAAAATATGCCTGAAAACTTGATATAATGGATTCTATATAGCGCCACGCTAGGCCTTGCACGAGACCGTAGGTTTATGAAGTGCCAACATAAATTAAAATATTTCTTAGCATAATTATTAGTTTTTGCATCACCACAAATTAATCGAGACATCGGTTTTCTCCAGTATGGAAAAAACGAGGGTCGGTGGTATTAAAAATTCATGTTATTTGGTTGAATTTGGGAAGAAATATATTAATTTTATATTGAAAATTTATATTTCATGGTCAAAAGTTGAATCATACTAATTTAAAAGTCAACTATATTTGTAGAAATTTTAATAATTTAGTTAAAAATTCCACTTTTGGCGAATATTTATTTTCTTTTGTTTGAAAATACAACTGGTTAGAAATATATTTTTTTTTGGGATAGAGTACTTAACTATCTTGTTGAAAATTTGGGTTTTTTTAATAAACTCAACTTATGTTTATTTGAAACAAAGATATTTCTGGATTTAAATATGAATTGATACATTGTTCGTTGAGAATTTATTCTTCTTGGCTGGAAATGAATTTACTTGGTTAAAAGTTGAACTTCTTTGTTAAAGTCTTTTTGTTTTGGTTGAAGATTCATCATTTTGGTTGAAAATCTGTCTATTTTTTAAAGCAAACTAATCTTCTTGGTAGACAATTCATGCATTTGGTTTAATGTTATACTGTTCGGTGAAATAATAATGCCTTTTTCTAGAATTCTACTGTTTTTTACTCGATGTAAAAATTTCTTTGGATTGAAATATCAACTATTACATTTTTCATTAAAAATTTATCTTTTTCCTATGAAAATTCAACTATTTGGTGTAAGATAAACTTTTGTGTTGAATTTCCAATTTAAATTACCTGAAATGTTTGAAAATCTTTTCAAATTTTTCCAAGAATCCTGAAAAATAAATAGCTATTCAACATTTTTATTTTATATTCATAATGATTATGTCTCTCAATTTAAAAAACTAGACATGCGGCTGATGATGCTAGTACCGCCTAAAAAAATATATGAAACAAAATTCTCGAAAATCTTGCACTAATTTTTGTTCCATACCTTATTAGTAGCATACTGCGACCACATGTTGCGAAAATAACAAAAGTATTCATTTCATAAAACATTGACTATATTAAATCAGGCTATATATATTCATCTTTTAATGAAGGTTAAGAATGTTCTGCACCATTAATTTAGTAAATCTAATCTTCCAAATGAGCAGTTTTTTTCGCGACAAGATTTATTTCTAAATCTTTCTGAACGTTATTGATAAAAGAGAAAAGTTTCATTGTAAACGTTTTTTAATATTAAGTAATAATGAAAATTTTCAGTACCGACAACATCATTTCTGGAAATTTGTTTAATTAACCAGGTTTTATTTAAAAAGAATAATCTTAAGCTTTACACCTTTTAAAATACGTCAACAAAGAATCTGGAAGATTTAAAGAATAATTGTCTAATTTTTGCAGCATTTAAAATGGTTGTAGGAACTATTTTGTAAGATATTTTGAGGCCTTCGTGGATAGGCTAGCATGATACTTCTTGTCGAAAAGATAGCAAGTGGGTGTTTTGCCTTTGAGCATGCTCAGGATCGGCCTACTGTCGATGTCGGTTGGGATCCGCACTGCCGTCGAGATCCTTCCGCCGTTCACCATATTTAATCTCCAGGCCACCTTTACAGGCAAGAACTGGATTCATGAGCAGCTGAAGCAGTTCATCCACTACCAAGCATCACAGCAGAGGCAATAAAACTCCTCCCTGTGGACAGCCCGAGTCAACGGTTCATCATAAAGTGGTATCACTCTTCGTCGGTGTTAGGTTCCCGTAGTCAAACCATGTGCGATCATGGTCGCCGGTAGTTGGAGGCTCTTTCGATATCCATGAAGGATTTAATCGCGAGGTCTTTTTATCTCTGTTGTCCTGTAATCAGGTTTACTGCTCCGCTTAGAGCCATCTCGGTCGAGTAACCCGCCCTATAGGCGTATTGCTTTTTGTGAAGTGGCCTACTTGATAAGATCTTGTCGCGGATACATGTATCCACAAGCCTTTCTACTGTCTTCAGTAGGAAAGATGTAAGGCTGATAGGACGAAAATCCTTTGATGAAGTATGATCGATCCTGCCTGCATTCGGAATGAAGACTACTCTCGTACCTCTCCATGCCGTTGGAACATATGTCAGCGTCAGATTAGCCCTAGCAAGTATCAGAAGCGGTCCTATCATGATCTCTCCAGCCCTCCGTAAGAAGCTCGAATATATGTCATACGGATCAGGAGACTTTTAAGGACTGAAAGACTTTAGGGCCCACCTGACCCTGGAGGGAGTAACAATCTCGTTGGTTGGCCGCCGTTTCGGACCTAGCTGGGCCACAGGTGCCTTTGGTTGCCTCTGAGGTGTCGCTCCCTTTTTTCCAGTCCTTTGGGACCAAAAAATGCACCTTGATCAGGTTATCAAAGATCTCCGCCGTTGACGCTGAGTATCCCCCATCGGGCAATTTTAGGGTACCAAAAATATCATCCAGGTTTCGAGAGAGCAGCTTGTCTAGTTTAGTTGCCGTACGTATTGCCTCTCTGTATTCATTTCTCATCGTCGTGAATAAGGTCCACAGTTCATGAGTTTTACCAGTACTGGCACGTCTCAACATCTCTCTGGTTTCCCTGCGAAGCCCTTAGAGTTTCCCGTTCCACCAGTGTGTCTTCCCTGCATTTCGGAATCCTGTGAGTTCACAAATTATTTCATAAGTAGATTTGATGGCCTCCGTGGAAACCTTGGCCGCTATCTACAGGGTGTCCACATCTCTAATTGACGTAGGCACCTCTGAGGTTGCACTTCTTAGTTCCTTGAAAAACTGGTCTTAGCCCATTCTCCTTGGATTTCTGGCCAATTCAGGGCCCGCGGGTACAAAGAATTTCAACTCGAACTCTATATGTGCGTGATTTGAGAGAATGGGTTCGTCTGAGACTTTCCACTTCTTTAAATTTTTTCTTAAACGAGCGTACAGAGAGTGATGCCGATGAAATCCTCTCTAGCAAAGTTACGAAACGTCCGGGTACTCTCCGTGTTAATAATATCTAAATTATTAGTGATTAGGTATTCCAATATGTCATTACCTCTTTATTTGATGTCCGTGCTGCCCCATAAAGTATGGTGGGAATTAGCATCGCAACCCAGCAGAAGAGGAAGACCTCTTACTTTGCAGTAATCCAACATTGTACGTATATCCACTGGTGGGTTGGTATCGCTGTCATCTTGAAAGTAGGCTGATCCTATGACTGGCTTCCCTAACCCTTTAAGACCTGTGGCTATCACCATCAGGTCTCTCGAACTTAGCTCTAGCATCGGGACAACATTGGCTCTCTTCTTCGCCGCCTTGGGGTCCCTGTAACTAAACACAGCCCCCTCTAATCTCCTTATGGTATCACGAACAATTCAAGATTTCTGAATTAGCGAGATACATGTGTGGCTCGCAGCCATGCCCCTCTACATAACCAAAGAGGCACCTTTGCTGTCATGCCAGTTATTTTGGGTAATGATCAGGCCAGAAGAAGTCATTTTATTTCTGCTTCTGGTCTGGGACTCAGGAATTTTCACAACTTGGAGGTGCTTGGTACCTCGAACTGCCGAAGGGCCACAGACGGGTCTTCCAGCTTACTTGTGATCATCCTTTAAGTCAATTCCACCTCAGCTAATTTTAGGTCTGCGCCTTCACAGGGCCATTAATCTGGGGACGCTCTTTCGAGCTACTTTCAGGTAGCCTCTCTGAAGAGCTCAAACTGCTCCGCAGAGAGCAATAGGTGCCCACCACTACCACCGGCAGGGAGTTAGTCCTACGGGCAGCTGTAAGTCTAACTCCAGACGACTCCCTATTCGCTGGCCTGCTGCGCTTGCCACCTCTGCTTCCTTTTCAGGGAACAGTCGATACCTTCGTTCTGTTTGGGAGACTCATTGGGCGCTCTTTTTTTCATAGTCACATTCAGGGGGGGCGTTAATCCCACAGCTCCCATGGAAGCTGGGTGCACAGTCGTCACCTGAGTATGGCTAGCCGAGCAACTACGGAAATGAAAGTTCTACCCCTGCAGAGCCCCGCAAGCAAGAGTAAGACCAAATACTCGTAGAGTTCGTCCGGTGTCCCCGGGAGACAGTTAGGACACCTTCGTACCCCTGAGTTCCAAAGTGCCATGGGCGCGATCGCTTTACACCCATGGCTTATGGGGGTGGCCACATTAGGTGAGATACTCAATTAATACCCGTTCTTAGGCCACCATAAAAATGAAGGTCTGTTTCTTGGTCGCTGTTCGGGCCTATGTACATTACGTTCCCGATTCGAAAAATAGATATCGGTCCGGGAGGGACCTCGAATCAGGGATCGAGACGGCCCATGTTGGCTAGGGTAGTTTATAGGGATCATTTCTTTTCACCCAGGAGAGCCCGTTTATAGGGATCGTTTCATCAATATCCATACACATGAAGGCTGAGGTCCGTTCGACCCCCTTGTCCCACAAGCGTAGGCCTCCCCACCAACTGCAAGGTGTTACAGCCCCTAGGAGAGTTGTAAAGATTTCAAAATAATTAAAAATTTGCAAAATTTTGACAAATTTTGAACAAAACTTAGATCATTTGAGATTTCGAAATGAAATTTTGAATCTTTTTGAGGATTTTTACAGGTTTCACGATTATACAATTTTTTCCTTAAGATTCCAGAAAAAATGTTAATTGTTTTTTTATTTTGAAAACTTTATTCTGAGAGAATATTATAGAAGATTTTCAAGCATTTCAAACAATTTTTTGAAATTTCAGGCGAAGGTAGAAAATTTTTAAGAAATCAGAGATCTTTAGAAGTTCTGAAAACATACAAAAATGACATTATACTAAAAACGATTTCAACAAATTCACTTCTTAAAACTTTTTAAACATTTTGAAAGGTTTTAAGAGAATATTGCAATTGTATTAAGATTTTTTTGGAAAATTAAATATGATTTTTTATTTTACTAAACTTATTTTAGGAGAATATTTAAAAAGATTGTAAAACATTCCAAAAGACTTTCGAAATCATCAAAAAGAAATCCGATGGATTTTTAGGCAACTATTTTAATTTCGCGAAATTTTTACAATATAGATTTTTGAGGATTGCGAGATAAAATTTTGAAGTTTTTTAAAGATTTTAAAAGGCCTTGAAATAATAGAAAATGTCTTAAAACTCATTGGAATATTTTAACTGATTCTTTATCAGAAAAAAATTAATTTTAACAAAATATTTGAAAATATTTTAAGAAGTAAAAGATTTTTAAAATTGGGAAAAACGATTCAGGAAGATTTCAAGACAATTTTAGGGATAATTCAAGTGAGTTTGAAGTGTACTTGATAACACAGCCACACACAAAAAGAAGTTAGATCTCCGACGGAATCGACTAGTCATTTTCTAAATATCGTGAGCCGCTGAATCCGAATCTCAGGTCGAAATTTAAAAGTTAGCTTCCATTTTAAACATAACCTCAACAAACATTTAAAAAGTGAATTTTTTTCATATCATGTGATATGCACTAAAAATCTCTTAAATTAATTGAAACAAAAATTCATTTGAAGGATTTTCATGAGGACTTCAATAGCAAGTGCTATTCAATGACATAGTTTTAAGCATAAATAGTATTTTTCGTTATGAACAAAAGTTTTGGTCTTCGTGTTAGTTTTGGTGAATAGTAATTTCCAATGCAATTCGTGGATTCAGTAAAGAGTAAATTCCAGCAAAAACAATATTATAGGTATGAACAATACATTCAGGTAAAAAAGTAGTTTCTAGTACAAAGAAGAATATGTCGATATTCGAGTTCAAATCGATTCGATACATCTATGTTAACAAAATATCTTCCGGAGTTCAAATACCTAAACCTCGAAATCTCGGAAACTGAAACCCATTGGATCGTAAGGAAAAATACGCACCTAATATATGTATTTTATATAATACATGCATGTATACAACCGTTTCTCATGCCTATAGAGTGAATCTGAAATTCCCCATTTTTGCTCATAAGCATATAATAGCCATTATATATCTATGGCGAAACATTTCTTAATGGCATACATATACATCACCCTGACACACTTATGACCTTGAAAAATAGCATTTGAGGTTGACTCCACAGGCATGAAAAACACGGCTATATCTATGGATTTGTTTATTAAAATATCGCATGATTATGGGGCAGAGGGACTTTGTTGACTTGTGTATGTTTTTAGTACTTGTCTTCAGCATGCAAACTCACCTGTAACTCGTGCTCGCTCGCCTGCGACTTATACTCAAAATATACACTTGTCAATAAAGTACCTCTTCTTTTCCTTGGTGCATAATATACTATTTTGTGAACCAAAAAACAAAACACTGTAAAAACAAAGTATTATTTCAGGGCTGGTTTCAGTTATTACAATAAGGGTAATTAAAAACAGTCTCGAGTGGTACTAAAATGAGGCTACTGATTGAAACCCAGATTTACTTGTTTTATATTAAAATAACAACACAAAGTTATTCTATTCAAAAACAGGACAATAAAGAAATAATACCGTTGATAAATAGTTCTCTAATTTTTACAATAAAGAGTTTATTTTCAGACAAATGATGATGCACTCCATTAGCTTACGTACTTGCACGGCAGTACTGTCCTGATTGAACTTGCAAATTAAATACGACGAACTGTATTCTCTGTTTGCATGATGGCTCAATATAATCAATATAAAAAACACCTTCAGCCTTTTAGTGTTGTTGAAAATGCATATTTAAAATAAATTTTTAATGATTTTTCGAGGCGAAAATGTAGAGCAAAAATTAAGTTTCTGTTTTTCCGAAAATTTTATATTTAAAAAATCAAAGGGCCCACCAAAATTCCAATTGATG